>PVJC01028845.1:0-22299 GCA_004026665.1 Murina feae | reverse complement strand
GGGGAGGAGGGGGAGGGGGAAGGGAAGGAGAAGGAGAGGAGGAGGAGGAAGAGGAGGAGGAGAAGGAGGGGAAGGAGGAGGAGGAAGAGGAGGAGGAGAAGGAGGAAGAGGGGGAGGAGGAGGAGGAGGGAGGAGAAAGAACAAAGGTGGGGGCAGAGCTAGCAGTTGAATCATTCTAGATCCATCTTCCCCTTAACATTTTTTCTTCCCAGTTTGTGAAATTATTTCTTTACAGTTGAATCAGCATTTGCTTACATATTCCATTAATCTAGGCATGTTTAAATAATGGCATAATATTTCTCCATACTGAGATAACTTTTCTTTGTTATGCTGTTACTCATATTTATGGGTACAATTACAACCTTGGCTAAATTTTTATTATATCAATCTACCACCTACCTTGATGTTTTTTTCCCCAATTTGATTTATATTTCTTAAATCAATTAATTCTTTAAAATTAAGTCATGCCCTAGTAATAATATCCATGAAATCATAGATGTGATGCACTTTTTACATAATTTCTAAAACACCTTAAAACAAATTTATAAATATTTTAGAGTTTTGCTTACTACTAATGGCAAGGTCCAGATAACTAAATGTTATACAAAAGGGTAACTTTTGCATTACAGATTTTTCTTTGTCAATTTTGTTAAGGGTAGATTTCTTTTTTTCTAAAATATCATTTTGTACATTCACATAGTTTAAAGAAGGGAGTTTAGTAGACTCCTGGTATAGGGAAACATTACATTTGTACATTCACATAGTTTAAAGAAGGGAGTTTAGTAGACTCCTGGTATAGGGAAACATTACATTTGATGCTTTCATTTTTGACTCACTATTTGCATATGTTTGAATCTATTTCCAGAAGAAGCAGATAAAGTCAGTAAACTTTTTTTATGGGGTCAGATCCAGCCTCTACATCTCCTTGTAGATTTGCTTTTTTTTATTATTATTATTACCAGGGAGCCCTCATGCCCATGTAGCTGGAGTAGTTGTTCCATGTAGTTGAATGTAGTTCATTTCATGGGATACATTATACAGCATGATGCTTTTTGCAAATTTACTGATTCCCAAAGAGCTCAAGATGGGCTGTTTATGAACTCCAAGGACTACCTCTTCCTATTATACTCTTTGCTCACCCAGGGGACATCCAGGCTGAGCTTTTTCCATATTTTGTCTTCTGATGGAATATTTCAAATTAGCAAATTCTGAATGTGGTAATCTCTTGTGGCCTTTGTTCTTGTCCACTTCAGTTGTATAAAATAACATCATATCAATTATATGTAACTTTACCATGCTCTCTCTCTTTCCATTGACTAAGTCTGCTTTATATAAAAAATCTTTTCTATTTTTTATTTTTTTTAGTGGAGTCTAGGCTTCTTCCTTTGCTTCCGTTTTCGATTCCCCCTGAATGAATCAGGATTCAGCTTGTGATCATTTATCAGCTGCCGCTTCCCCTGGACCGCCCCTAGCAGCCTGCCAGAGCTCTGGGCTATATTGCATGATCTCTTTTAATTCTTCGTGGAGGCTTGCTGGCCCTTTCTCTTTACCTTCCTGCCGGGTTTAATGCCTTTAGCTTGCCAGCTATGTTTTCTGAATTTTTCCAAAACAAGATAAAAAATCAAATCTCCAGCTCCCAATTCTCAGTGAGTAATCTTTTCAGATAATCCTTCACCATCATTTACTATCTGAATTCCTCATCTTCCAAGCTGCTCCCTCCATAAAAATGAACTCCATAAAACAATCAGAAATGTTTTCATCTTAATAAGAAAGCTCTTCTGGTATTGGAGAGTGATGGGGATAGAAAACACTGGAATATTAACCACACAAGACTAGTTCATTCATACAAATAAAAATCACACTAGCTGGCCAGCATCCATTTTTTCCCCCCTGCAAACCAGCCTCTGTAGAAGGTAAAGGAAGATGGGAGTTGCTGAGGTATGCAGAGTTGGCATATGGCAGTTCCAGAAAAAGTTTCATCGAAACCAAATGCCAAAAACATCTGATATAGAGGATTGCTAGTGATGTCCTCCTTTACTGCTCTACGGAAAAAGAGAATACCTTCTCAAAATATGACATTCTCTGAGTTACATACACACACGCACACGAATAAAATAATCTCGTCGACTCTTGCCTAACTCACTCAGTAGCCTATTACCTAAGTTCTTGCCCTCCATCTCATTTCCTATGAGTCTATCTTACATGTGAATGTCACAGTGACACTCTTATTCTATAAATTGACCATATCGATGTTCTGCCCAAACTCTTCCACCTGTGACCCGGAGGAGTGAGTACTTCTCAACGAGTTTCCACTGATCGGAAATAGTGTTGCATGAAAAGGGAAGTGGGCATAAATCACACAGTCATGTTGACAGGAAGTTCATGATCACTAACCTAAGATAGTCCTCAATACTGCTGGGCCATCAGACCACATTACTACGTCAACACTCCTAGACAACAGGTTCGTGTCATCTCTCATCTTGGATTAATGATATCTGTTTCATCCTCAATCTCAGCTAAACATCTCACGAGAAAAAATAAAAGCCATCAAAAAAGCAATTCCTCTGTCATCCATCACTATGGTACTCACCCACTTTGATCTATGCTCACATACCCCCTCTCTTCTAAACCCACTCCTACATAAAATAAATGCCTTCACCACGCCTGCTTGTTTGCTCAGGGATATTCTTCTTCTTCCCTCTACATCACAACTTTTTTTTAATCAACACATGAACATGCTGCTATTTTCTTTTCACAACTACCATCATTGTCATCAAAACCTCACTCTGTGATAACCTAATCCTAAAACTGATGTCACTTGCTTGAATCACTTTTTTCTTTCTTTTTTTTTTTTTTAACCACAAATATGCTCTCACTACCTGGGGTGTGTAAGAATCTATTGTCTCTTTGGTACATGTACATCAATATAAATTCTTGCCCACGAGAGTTAACTCTCTAGCAAACACAACATCTCCTACTAACTCATTATTCAGAATTTAATTTTTAACAGATTCATTGAGTTATAATTAATGTATTATATAATTAGTATATAGTACAAGTCAATGTTTTTTTAATATATTCATAGACTTCTGCAACCATCGCCATAATCAGTGTTAGAGAAATTTCATTATCCCTCCAAGCCCCACCCCTGGGAAACCACTGGTCTATTTTCTTTCTCTGTAGATTTATCAGTTCTGAACGTTCCTATAAATCAAAGCCAAGACTGTGGACCTGTTCTTTCAACCTGTTCAATACCCGGAAACAATGGACGGTCTTTTGGGAGGTGAGGATAGCTAAGGGTAGAGTGTCTCTTCTTCCTAGTTCTCAGGCTGTCCCTTGGAATTCTGCTGTGGATGAATTTCCACCTGGTCCTGCTGCTGCTACATATTGCACTCTGCTTCTACAACACAAGTTCACTGTGCTCCTTTATATTCTACCCATTCCCCATACTCCCAGCAGGTACTACTCCCTGAGACCAGGATCACTATTCTGCCAAGTTCTGTTGCTTCCACATGTTTCCATTTCTTCATAATTATCCCCAAACCTCTTAAAACTCAGCCCGAAGTATACACAGCCAACACTTAGCTACAGGGTCCTATCCACAGTGCTGTTAGTACGTAATGCATACATCTGACCTGCACTGAGACACTTCAGAGGACGTAGAGCGACTCAACGCTGACCCAGACGGTCCCTTCCTCTAAGCCAGATGGCAAATTGATCATTAAGCTTATTCTGATGGACTTGTTTTTTTTCCCCAAAAATTCATTATTGCAATTAATTATCTGCTCTCTGGCATTTTATAAATAAATATCATCCATTAACTAACATTTTCACTGCCAGCTCAATGATAATTAATTATCACAGTGGTAACCTGTGGCACTAAAAGATTCTGAGATCATTTCAGAAAACAGAGAGTGAGAGAATGAGAGAATGAGACAGTAAAATAGAGAGGTCAAATCATGCCCAACCCAGTGAAGGGACTTAAGGTCTGAGCATGATTTCTGCTATCTCCTGGAAACCCCATTCCACATACATAAATACCTCGATTAACTCCTACTGGGATTCCCATGGAACATCAGGTAAAGCAACATACTTTAGAGTTGGCTGGTTCATTTCTAAGAAGCATGACCCTATCCCCATCCTAAAGTCATAATGTGGCCCATGCTGGGCATTGCTCAGTAGAGGTAGAGTCAACTCATTTAATCTTCCAAGAACTAACATATCAGTCACCATAATCCTATTTACCATAGTGCACTAGGAAAAGAAGCAACCTCCCTTTCCCTGATCTAAGGCTTTCCAGAATAATTGGAAATCTTTTCTGAAATATATCACAGCAGAGACCTAAATGGGAAAACAAAATAAAGCAAACATCACACAATAACATTTTTTCTGGGTTTGGCATTACTTTTATTTTTATCACTTTAAGGTTATTAATTCCACAATAGGTTAGTGCCCTATTGGGTTCATGTTAGGCATTCAAGGCACTCTGGCTTGACTAAGAAGGCTAAGTGAAGCATATGATCACACCTGAATGAAATGTCTTTCCAACTAGAAAATGTGCCCCTGCCTTTCTCTGGATTTAGATTTGCTGTGGGAGCTTTATACAGCCTGCTTATTTGGTCCTTGACACTGGGTCTCAATACATGCAGTTTTGGCTGGGAACTGGCACCTCCTTCATAGTGATGATGAAGCCACTGGACAGTTACTGCTCAGAAAGAATGGGCTGGTTTCAAAGCCGAGGCCATATCCCTCCTCAAAATCAGAAATGGAGAAGAGCGACAAAAAGTGTATATCTTAGGAAACACACACTTAGGTAGAGCACCTCATAGAATTCACAGGAGATATGCCCAAGAAGGATACATAAATATATAATAAGAAGTTTGAATCTGGGGTTTTGAGACTCCCAGAATTCTGCTGTGTCATGTTAAGTGAACTCTAACTCCTAAAAAAGTAAGTCCCGTTTCATCTTTTTGTTTGTGTGTCTTTAAATTCTTAAAGTAGTTTTCTCACTTTGGAAATTTGTATTTTTGTACAAGTGTGCTGCCTCAAATTATTCATCATTAACAATTTATACACACAGCCACAATCCTCCACAACTATTGTGCTTCTAAATGTATAATGTGAAACATATGTCAAGAGAATAAATCATTCTTAAAGTAAAATTAACATTAGTTTATTATAGCCACATTTAAAAAAAAATATTTCAGATTTTTTTACAAGTTAAAAATCAGTATATGATAAATATTTTTAGGGAGGAAACAATGCCCTTTATGTATGAAATGTACTAGGAGTTAATCTCTTCATTTATATATTTAAAAAAAGGCTATTACAAGTATCTTTTTTAAAAAAAATTACTTTCTTTCCAAAGAAAAAGCTTTATAGAAATAATTTGAGAAAGAAAAATCATTTTCCTGATCAAGTTGGGATTTTTAGACAGCTCCTCTACTGCCCTCTAAAGTTCAAAAACAACAACAGCTCTGCCTTGAAGATAGCAATGTAAGCGGTTGAGATACCAGAATTATCCAGATTCCCAAAGAGATCAGACTCATTAGTTCCTGCTATCAATGCAGCTGTGGCCAGGCACATCTGCTTACCTGTAATGTCTATATTTAAGACATGACTCAATACAGAATAGAGAACTTAGAAGGTAGGCAATTATGTCTCCAATGCCAGACTCATCCCTGTTATATGCATTTTAATATATGATCTAATCATATGTATTAAACTTTTTAGTTTTGAAAATAGTCAGTTCTTTTGTGATGTTCATAAGTGGCGTTTTTAATGTTACCTATGTCATAATTATGACAGAAATATATTACAAGGAAAAAGTGGAGGACAGTATAGGTAATATTGAGAATGACTGCTAAGAAATAGTACAGAAAACTATGTTGCGAAGCAGTCTATGTTGCTTCATGAGCTCATTTTAATGATGCACATTGGAACAGAGTGAGAACTGGGTGCCTCACATGCAGTCAGGGTGTTAGACCCTGAGGAGCGACAGAGCTGCTTCAGAGCAGGAGAGCAGATATGGACTGAAAGGAGGCCTTGAGGAACCATCTGGTAGAGGTGGAAAATGAGGAGAGAGGCTCTCTCAATTGCTCTCTACATTTGAGTTGGGTAGGGAGTATAGAAAAATGACAGGAATGGACGGCAGAATAATGGGAAAGTGAGAAATCAGGGAAGAAGATAAAATACCAAGCATTTACTATGCTCCTATTTTACACCAAGTATTTTCATTTGTTCACATAAATATTTAAGTGTTATCTCTATTTTAACAGATGGGCAAATTGAACTTCAGAAAGAAAATATATACTTTGGTCTAATCATACAAGTGGCACAACCATATTCAGGAAGGAAAGGCAACTGTACCAGATATTGATCCAGCATCTTCCCCCCATCCTTCCCCCCCCCCCACACACACACCTATTAAGAATTTCTGAGGGGCAGGACCCAGAGATTTGCATCTTAGCAAGCGCTGCAGGGAATTCAGCTGCATGCTCAAGTTTGAGAATGAGGTTTGGCTAAGTTCTTTGATTTGTCTGTTTAGCATACTTTCACTGTCATATACATTTCAGAAGCCTTTCTTTATGTATTAGGAAACCTTTTTACCATATATCCACTTTTTATAAAGTTCTTTTCCTCTGTAGCAAGGTATAGCAGTTCAGACTGATTGACATTTGCAGTAGACTACCAATTCTTATGTCCTAGTAGGTTTGATTCCCTAACTCTGGGGGAAATAAGGGAGTGGGGCAAGTTAGAGAAAGTAGAAAATTCGCAAGGAATAATGAGCACATTACTAGTGATCCTTATTTCTACATTTCCATTCTAGAAGATGAGCATTTTATATTTTTGTCATCTACATGTATAAAAGCCTAAGCGATCATCTGTGACTTGCATTGACCACCAGGGGGCAGACCCTCAATGCAGGAGCTGCTGAGCTGCGGTGACTTGGCAGCTGCAGTGACTTGGCAGCTGCAGTTCTTGAGTGATGCACCCAGAACCAGAGAGGAGGGAGCCCAATTCCACTGTGTGTCACCCGAGAACTGTCCTCTTGCAATCTGGGATGTTTTAGGGGATATTGTAAAACTGGTTTTGTCCTGATCCCCGCAGGGTAGGCTGAGAGACCCCATGGATGCACGAATTTGTGCACCAGGCCTCTAGTTATTATATAAATGGAGCTGGATGACTTGCCTTAAATTTTCATCTTGTGCTCAAAAGCCAGACTCAGCCAATATTTGTATGAACTAGTTCTAATGGGTTATAGAAGGAGAAACAAGACAGTAACATTCAGGCCAACAAACTTTCTTTTTTCACAAGGGCTTTATAACCACCATTTAACTTCCATACCACATCATATTCTTGAAAAAAAATATCATTTCCATTTTACAGATAAGGACATAGGATCCACTGTGGATGAGATTCAAATAGAATTTATTCTGTCCCTGGATTTAACACTCAAATGGGAGAAGCCCATGATATCTTTATGATGGCAAACATGTTTATATCCCTAACAACACTAGCAAAAAGTCAGGAAGGTCATTTAATAGATTTATTTAGAAAACGTGTTATATTTAATTCTGTTTGCTGCATTTGGAGAAAGGACACAAGAAACAAACATTTCATGAACCAAAATGTATTCATATTTCTTTTCTATGCATCTATTTTCTACTTTGCATTATCATAAAAATGACAATGTCCTATGTGATAGAGATGCCTCTAAGTTCACCAAAATGTCACGAACTGTCTTCCATAATATAGAGTTTCTGCAGGCAGTGGCTGCCCAGTCAGGGACTACACTTCCTGTCTTAGGTGAAGTAAGTGATTAAAAAAAAGTACGCTTTCTTCACCTTCTATGTCCCCAGCTACTGAATTCAGAGGACTCTGAGATCCCAGGAGATGCTAAAGTGATGAGGTTGATGGAACCTGTATTTCTGAACCATGAAAGAGAGAAAAGTCTCCAGTTCATCAGGAATGCTCACATTAAACTGTTACATGAGTGAGAAAACCAATTGAAATTTGGAAATTTGTATATTACTGCAATTATCAATATTGAAATAAATGTATTTTATTTCCTCTCTGAGATGATAACTTATTGAAGAAAATTTCTATGTTTGGAAAAATATGGATTATTGAGTTTCATGAGCTGTGTTCTTTGCATATACATTTTGAGGAGCCTTCTGGGTTTCTCCTCCCTTTGTTTCTCTACAAGGAGAATATTAATTACAGTGAGTGAATATTTGAGTCCACAGCTCAGACAGGCCTGCATCTAATCATAGGCTCTTCCATTACTAGATGGGTGATTATAGGCAAACTGGTGACTTTTCTCCTCTTCTGCAAAATAAGCATTAAAAAAACACCTTGTAGTTGCCCTAGCCAATTTGGCTCAGTGAAGAGAGTGTCGGCCTGTGGACTGAAGGGTCCCAGGCTCAATTCTGGCCATGGGCACATGCCTGGGTTGCAGGGTCGATCTCCGGGGGGGGAGGGGGCATGCAGGAGGCAGCCAATCAATGATTCTCTCTCATCATTGATGTTTCTATCTCTCGCTACCTCTTCCTTGTTCTCTGAAATCAATAAAAATATATTTTAAAAATGAAATAAATAAAAAAACCTTATAATCTAGGTTCATCATGAAAATCAGAATTCAGATGCTAATGCCTTTTATAGGTTAGCAGTTGGTAGTATATTTTCAATAATATTCACTGAAACTTCTCAGGGGAGAATTATACTTTACTGCCCCTTATCATTGGGACTTGCTCTGTTCACTGATGTGTAAGTGGAAAAAATGTGTCACCTGTGAGTTAAAATCTGATGTCTTTTCTTTCTCGCATGATGACTGGCAATATTCTAACTAGAAATTGCTTTATACCTGTGGATCCTGAAATGAAGATGACATACAGAAAAGCCACAGGTGCACCACAAAGAAATAAAGGACAAGCTTTTGCTGCTAATAAAAACAGGAATTTGGGGCCCATTGTTACTGCAGCACAACCCAGCTTTTATGACAAATGCATCAAGTATATATTTCTCAATCAGAGAATATGGGAAATTAAATTGTCTGACTCTCTACCAAGAATTGGCATGTCTAGCCTTTTCTTCCCCTGTCCCTTCTCCTAGCCTCCTATGAAGGACCATTAATAGAAACCATGTAGGTCCACTCCACTGTATTTTCTGAAGAGATTGTGAGATTTACAGAGCGTGAGGTATTTTCTGGTGGTAGTTGAAAACAGTTAAAAAACAAAAACAAAAACTGAATGTGAGATCTGATTTCCATGCTGTCCTCTGGAAGTTCACATTTAATAAACAGAAATCAGGGCTTTACAGAAATTCAGTTGACACCATTATTAGACTATCTAACTTCGGTGAGCACAAATGAAAGTTTGGATAAGAACTTCTTATTTTACAGAGAGGCAAAGTCAGTATCTGGAAAGGTCATGTCTACACTAATAAAAGAGAAACATGTAAATTAGACATCACTCCCTCACTCCACTACACCCATCAGCCAATCAGAGCGACTATGAAAATTAACCCAACAAAGATGGTTCATTTGCATACACAGGCGTGGAGGGGAGACTGAAGATAGCGGCAGCCACAGAGCTGGAGCAAGCAGGAGGCTTGGGCTGCTCCTGGCGATGGAGGAAACCAAGCTTCCTGCGGGCCCTATACTCTGCTCAAGGAGTGTCTGGGGTCCTGCCCCGGGCTCTGCTCAAGGAGGGGCTGGGAGCCTGGGTTGCAGGGGGAAACCCAGGTTTCCAGTCTTCCCTGGGCTCCACTGGAGGAGCTGGGGGAAAAAAGAAGGAAAAAAAAAAGAAAAAGGAGGGGCTAGAAGCAGCCAGAGCGGAGAAGCCAAGCCTTGCTGCTTCGGCTGGACCAAAGGCCTGGGTCCTGGGTGCCAGAGGAAAACCGGTGCCGGTAGCCAGGGGAAGAAAGGCCTATTGCACAAATCTTCATGCATCAGGCAACTAGTAGAGAATAATACAGAAAACTCAGATTCTTGATGAGGCTGTGGAGTAACAGAACTTGATAGAAAGCTGGCATCTCTGTAGAATAATTCTAAATTTCTCAGACAATTGCCAGAAGCCTGCAGTAAAAACATTGCCTTTAATTACCTTCTGTCATGAATTATATTGGTAAGAAATATTTAGCTGAATTTCTACTTAAAATCAGGCAAGATGATAAAAAGTAAGGGATTAAGAATTTTGTCGGCTACTCTAACTTTCCTATTATCATTATTTTTGGGGGTGGGGTAGGGGAACTCCCACAGTACAACGTGCTGCCCCACACTCCTATTACCTCTGTCCATAGTGGAAAAACTAGTGTGTTCATGCTGATTTCACTATAATCACAGTGAAAGCCACATTCATTGAACTCCACGTACTTCACGTATGTGGGCAATGCATACCGCAGCCTATGTCCTTACTTTGTGGGACATTCTTTGTAAAACCAAAGAGTTCTTTTAAAACTATATGTTGTGTAAGTCCCTCTACCCTCCCTCCCACAATTTCTAAGATTCCTTGAAAAAAATGCCTTTTCTCAATAGCATCATCTACAATGACTATACCTGGGTCAGGTCAGTGTGAAGAAAGGGGACGGACAGGAAAGGGGCCAGAGCTTTTGTATGAGGAGGAAGGAAGCTGCTTTCCTTGAGTTTCAGTTTTCCTTTGACACTATATTGTCATATTTTTATTAGAGGCTTAACTGACACCACACCAATCTATTTTATCTAAAAAAATATCGTTAAAAGGCATGCTCTAGAGAAGGCATTCATCTCTATTTCATTTAATGTGCTTCATAATTCGCTAAGTATTTACACATTAGAACTGCGCATTGCTCTCAAGCAACCCCACATTCATTTGCTCCTTACCCTCATCTTTCAGATGAACGGAAGCTTAGAGAAGACAGTGCAGAAATGATGCGAAACCCAGCCATGGCGCCCACGTGGCAAATGCTGTCATCTACCTATGGAACCAACACGGAGAGCTCCAGTTTCAACACCATTAACTGCCGATTCCTAACAAATGCGAGGTACAGGTCAAAGTGGCGCTCAAAACATTGATTTCACTCATTTTCCAACAACCAAATATATATTTAATACTGACTACCTTTGGTACATTTTTCAAAGACACATTTCTTTATTAATTTTTTTTGGCGATGTAAAACAAGATTTAGTTCCATATGGCTTACAAATACCCTGGGACCTTCCTTGAGATACAAATACAACTATATCGCAGCTGCATAAATGAAAGCTTGTGACATTCTGATAGTATAGCTAAGGAACTATTAATCACCTTTTCACTAGGGATTTCTGATTATGGCATGTAAAAATTATGCTCATATTTTTACTCAGTTGTAGAAGATTAAAAATCTAGGTGGTGTAGCCATGCTATTTCATTTTTAATTTCCACAAACCTCACTTAAAAAAATCTATAAAGCATGTTATCATGAAAAATCATCTTTCACTTCAAAACTATGCTATTCAATTCTCATGTCTGAAGAGCTTTCTCACAGACTAGTTTTCTGTAAAAGAAAAACACATATTCTCAATACTTTTTGCATGAAGACCCAAGGTCTTGCCTTCCAGATTAAAGGAGTTTGGTTCAAATTAGGTACTTAGTAAATAAATATCTCCAGCCCAATAGCAAAAAGAAGGGTACACTTCAGATATTTCTCTCCTCATTTGAGAGTCAACTGCATACCATATTTTCCCATGTATAAGACACCCCCACTTTTCCAACCCCAGATTAAGAAATCAATATTTTAAACATTTTGTTGGTTTTCCTCTTAAGGTCTTATTGTTTTTTTGGCATCTTAATTTTGCGGGAAACGAGTAAACTCGTCATATCGCTTTTTATACCAAAGCACGGGAGGTGAGTTTCTTCCAAAAACGATGAGTAGAGACAGATTCCGTCAAATATGGAGGGCCTGGCATTTCAACAACAAAAATGTGCAAGACAACTCAGATAGCCTTTGCAAAGCCAGACCATTATTGGATTTCTTTCTTCCCGTTACAACACGATTTGGCGGGAAAATGCCCGATTATAAAGTCTTAAGGAGTTGTTCTTCCTCTTTTCCTTTACCACCTGATTTTACACTCAGTGGGAGGAGGTCCAAATTGCTCTCTGCAGCTCTATTTCCATGCTCTGTTATATAGCTGATTGCTTTCCGTTTAAATTATTCAGAATAAGACAATCGCTTACAGGTATTTATCTTTTATTTTTTAACAGTTTTATGGGCTCAGAATGCTCTACCCCTGTTGCATCTGTTCACTCTCCACTTCCAATTATGGCATCAGCTGATGCAGTGACAATAAGGCTCATGATTGAAGGAAGCCTGTTTGACAAGGTATGGGCAGCTATGCATCCACATGGTTCCCTCCTCAGCTGACTTGATTTTCAGTCTAATGATTTTAGAAAAAAAAATAGTGTCTTATACACGGAAAAATATGACACATTCTGTATTTTACAGAAGTAAAGTCAGAAAAAAAGTATTATTAGTATCCAACCACCCATCCTTCCATTATCTACCATCTATCATCTTTCTGAGTTTTTATAACATTGTTGAAAGTAGAATTTATTAGTTTTATGTTAAAGAATAAGATTGAAACAGAGATGAGTTTGTATTTCCTATTTGCTGGAACCTGATCAGCCTGCAGGTCAATCTTAAGTGGTCAACCCGACACTCTGATATTCCCGTGTTTTCCACTAGGCTCCAGCCCCTAGTACGTGTGTTCGTCCCACTCTGTGAGTGGGATCTGTCCCTAGCGTGCAGGGTTTTGTCTTATTCCTCCTGGTGCTCTTCCCCACACCCCAACACCCTTCAACAAAGCAAGGAGGACTATTTAGCAGGCATTGCTTGGGGTTCTGAGGGAGCAACAGCAACAGTACCTGGTCCCTGACACCCAGGAGTGTCCCAACCGTGTTTCTTACTAGAAAAGTATTTGTTGCATACATCTTATTTATTTTTTAATATTTTTATTGATTTCAGAAAGGAAGAGAGAGGGGGAGAGAGAGAGAGAGAGAGAGAGAGAGAGAGAGAGAAACATCAATGCTGAGAGAGAATCATTGATTGGTTGCCTCTTGCACGCCCCCCACTGGGGATCAAGCCCACAAACCAGGCATGTGACCTTGACCAGGAATCAAACCTGGGAATCATTGGTCAGCAGACTGACGCTCTATCCACTGAGCCAAACCTGCTAGGGCTGTTGCATTAATTAAAAATAATAATAATAAAGCCCAGTGCTTCAGCTCCAATCCATTCTCAAGATATAATGAATGAGAGCCCTATACTTTATTTTGACCATTTTCCTAGAGCCAATTATTTTTCAGTTTGCATATTTGGGTTCTTTTTCTTTTCCAGACAATTATCTTAACTAAACTTTCTCTGGCTCCCTAGAGCAACTTGGCATTGTCAAGCCATTTCTCAGGATGCTGCCTGACACCTCTAACTTAGTGTCTAAAGCAAACCTAATGAGCTCATTTTACAGTCTCTCCTCTAGGTCTTGATGAAAATATTAAATCCAGCCACCAAGACTGAATCCCACTGACTTTTTTTACATTCTACAGTTAAAAATAGCCACTCTCTGAGTAGAACATCCCAGTCGACGGTATTCCAAGCAATCCTGGTATTCTGAGGAATGAGATTCCACAGGTGACCGAGGTGTCACAGGGCAAGCCAGCAGCCTTGCTGTGGACTAAGATGGGCACTGATATGGCTTTCTTTGACACTCAAAACCTCTCGCTTATGCTAAGAAGAAGAAGCTGTGCTATTTGAAAAGTCATCATTCTATTAGTGCTCACCAGCTTCTATAAAACATATTGGTACATGTGTGTTCCACTTAATTTCCTATACTATAGTGTGTGCAAAAAGTGTGTACATCCCATTGGAGACTATTCTCTGGACTCCAAGCCTGCCTCACATGTTCTCCAAGTGTCACAATAACAAGTGGAGAATTTTAGCCCAAAAGAATACAAGACTGGAGGTATTTTGCTATGCAACTCATTATAATCTTCGATCACGTTTTCTTTCCTTATTTTCCCCTTTTGGGGATGTTATTCTAAACCAAACCCATTAAACCAAACCTGTCCTTAATGTTCCTAGCCATTTGGAATCAATCTGAAAACTTATCCTCAGACCTTTCAACACATATCCTACTATTATTTATTAGAAAAACCTTTGCACTGTCCTTTTTTTGTAAGTGGAGTTTGATTTCTTTTTTTTCTTTCTTTCATAGTTACTTCTTTGACCTGTTTTGTTTCTTTCATCCTGTAATCTGGTTACCTTTTTATTTTTGAAACATTTTAAATGAACACTGACAGATTCAGGGTCCTAGGTTGTTTTCACTGTTTGTGCATTCATTTAGTCCTTTGTTATTGTTGATGGAGCACTTGTCTCCATGGAGAGTCTATGTCCTCTTTCTGTGTAGGACTTGAGCCTTCTGAAATCTGCAAGGCTGTTCTCTTCTTCATGTGTCTCAGTCTGGCACATATCACTTTGCTTAACCTTTCCAGCTAAAATCTGAATAGCTACTTCCTGTTTGCAGCTACATAATAAATCAGGGAGATCAAGGTAGTTTCTCTTATGCCTAAAAGCACAGTTTTTTTTTTTTAGAATAGAGAATCTTCTGTTTTATTACCACAAAAATCTATATTCTGTAGAAAAACAATTATCTATAAGGTAGTAAGGTTCTCCTTAATAGGGGCAAACTAACAAAGCAAAGCAAAGCAAAACAAAACCATGCCCAAGATTTAGCAAGAAAATAATATTCTCCAAGTGGCTGAAGGAGAAGGAGTGAGCATAAAAAATCAGGTGGCTCCCCAGATGGCCACCCTTCACATTCCAAATGCCACAGTTACTTTGGCCCCCATAGACACTGCTTTCCTCTTCAAACCTTGACACAGGAAATTACTCTTAATTTGGTCATCTCTCATTTCCTCTTAGGATAGGAATGACCAAGGGAAAGCAAGGCAGTTAATTATATAACTAATTACATAACACACTTATACCTCATTGGTAGGTGGGTCTGCCATGGAAGGTTGCATAGGTTGTACACTGCGCAGCCTCACTGGGGTGTGTGTTAGGGAGGGGCAGTCATCTTACTGACCCTCCAGCATGGTACCATACATAAGCTATACAATTGTACTCAGCTGCTTCTATAGTTCCTAAACTCATTAATTCCTCCCCACCTGAATAGCTAACACACAACAGACCCTACAGAAATGCCCTCCCCATCAACCTTGTGAACATGGCTTAGCACTGAAGACTTATTTCAATGGCCACTTTCTCTTAAAGGTCTTTGCTGATCCAATCCTGGCACATACAACAGAGTAAAACTGGCCTCCTTCTTCTCCACCCTCCCATTGTTCCTTCCTCAAACTGCTCTCAACACAACGGTGACTCTTGACCCTGCTGATTCCTTTACTCACCTGGTCCCTCCTCCCATCTGCAACCTGCTTATGGACAAGAACTCTTCAGATTCATCTTTGTATAAATAGTTCCTGCATAGGGTCTGGCATAGAGTAAGTAAGGATTTAATAAATATTTCATGAATAAATAAATAATAAGGTGCAGAGAAATTTTCTAGTGGGTGGCAATCTTCAAGATTTACCGATATTATCAAACATTTATTTCAGGGCAAGTAAAGAAGAATTGAAGGCAATCTTCCTTGTCTTAGCACACAGAAATTAGCTAGGAGGCAGTTCTCAGCTATAAAATCTTTACAGTTAGCAAGACACCCCCATCAGCAATGATGCTTAAACATTATAGATAAATACTGCAACAGTAAGCTTTGTGGCAGAGCAAATAAAAGTGTTCACAAGTAACATAATTACACCATTGTGTTTTTTAAAATGATTAAATGTTCACTCTTACTTCCTTTAAACCATTGTTACTCTTTATTCCTAATGTTCAACATTCTTTTTTTAAAATACATTTTTATTTATTTCAGAGAGAAAGGGAGAGGGAGAGAGAGATAAAAACATTACTGATGAGAGAGAATCATTGATCAGCTGGCTCCTGCACGCTCCCCATTGGGAATGGAGCCTATAACCTGGGCAAGTGCCCTGACGCAGAATGAACCGTCACCTCCTGGTTCATAGGTCATTCTGAGCCATACTGGATGGGATAATGTCCAATATTCCTAATAAGGCCCAGAAAGATTCCTATAGGCTACCTCTAGTCTATCTAAGTTTATCTCCTTCCAGCTCCCCCGCCCCCCCATGCACCCTACTACTCCCAAGTATGTCACACCACACAGGTTCCCTATATTCACACACTTTGCATCTTGAAATTGCAACTTGCAATTGCCCAATGCAATTCCTTACATCAGCTCTCAACTTCATGCTCTGGTAGATTCTGTTACCTCAGCCAAGAGTGTCCTTTCTATTCTTGTAGGACATTGAGCTGTTACTTGTCATTTTAAACTCAGTGTAAAAGGCACATTGGGTCCTCCATGAAACTCTTTCTCCCAACCTCAGCAGAATCATGGGCTCCTTGCCTTCAGCTTTTGTAATCCTTGCTGCAAAATCCCACGGTGTCCATCACAATCCTTAATGCCTCATTTTCCATATATCTTTCACCTCTTAATTATTCCTAAATCCCCAGTATCCAAGACAAACATTGATCAAGTCACATAATGGCTACTTAACCACTGTGTGATGAGGAAGAAAAGAAGGGTAAGTCTGGTTCAGGCCTGCTCCCAACCTTTAATTTTTGTTGTTGGTTTTAAATATATTTTTATAGATTTCAGAGAGAAAGGGAGAGAGATAGAAACATCAATGATGAGAGAGAATCATTGATTGGCTGCCTCCTGCATGTTCCCACCACTGGGGATGGAGCCTGCAACCCAGGCATGTCCCCTGACCAAAATAGAAATCATGACACTTCAGTCCACAGTCCAACGCTCTATCCACTGAGCCAAAACAGCTAGGGCCCAACCCCTAGTTTTGCTTCCTTCCACAGAGCACAGTATGAAAAGGTGGGGGGGGGGTGAATTTACAGGGAAGAAACCTGACAAACTCTACCTCAGCTAGGTGATCAAGGTTAGCATCAACAGCAATACATCAGGTTGATACACTATGCACCCTTTGTATTATACAAGAGGCCCTATGCATGCAATTCATGCAAGAGTAGACCTTCCTTCCCCCCTCTGCCAGCACTAGCTTCCTTCTGGCACCCGGGACCCAGGCTTCCCTTTGGCCGCCAGTTTTGTTCAGAAGGTCATCTGGAAGAATATCCAGAAAGACGTGAAAAGTTCCCCTTGGAAAAAGCCCACTGCTGCCTTCCATAGCTGGGATAGGCCAGGGGAAGATTTTCACCTCATTAATTTTTCCTTGTGATACAGGGAGGAAACTCATGGAAAGAATTGCAGGAAAATCAGCCTCTCTATTTTCTCCATGCCTGTGCCTCAGTCAGCCATCCCAGGGCTGCTTTCTGGAAATGCAGCAGCAGAAGCAAGCTACAGCTATTGACTTTTATTTAGTTTTAATGAGCTTTCAGGCTTTTTGGTCATTACCAAGAATCCGTTGGACATTTCAGCAGTGGGAGGACCCCATGTGGGCCTTCTTTTATACGCTGACCTATTCAGCTTCTCACAATGGTGGCTATGGGCTGCAGGCGGTGTGGAGGCCTGGGAGTACGCTTTGGGCATGGATGAGAACACAAACTTAATAATTCCACAATTCAGAAGCAATTTCCAAAATAAATGTTGAATAGTTACATTGAGAGATTCTCAAAACATAGACAAAATCTGGAAACAACTGTATTATTTTTTAATTTTTTAAATATTTTTAATTTTTAATATTTTTTAATTTTTAAAATTTTTTTTATTGAATTAGAGAGGAAGGGAGAGGGAGAGAGAGAGATACAAACATCAATGATGAGAGAGAATCCTTGATTGGCTGCCTCCTGCATGACACCTGCTGGGGAACAAGCCTGCAACCTAGACACATGCCTTGACCAGAATGGAACCCAGGACCCTTCAGTCCACAGGCTGAGACTCTCTCTACTGAGCCAAACTGGCTAGGGCTATTTTAAATTTTTTTTTTTTAGTTATTTTCATGTTAGAATAGCTTTATCCTATCTAATAAAAGAGTAATATGCAAATTAGGTGTCACTCCATGACAAAGATGGCCGCATCCATGGCCACCAGATGACCGTCCCCATGGACACAAGATGGCGGAGCCCAGTCTGGCTCAGTCCACCACTGAAGTGGTCAGGCCTGTTAGCCAGGCAGGTGGTGGGGTAAGTGGGGGGGTCCCGAGGAGAGGAACAGGTGATCAGAGGGGCTTGGGGTCCCCTGCTCAGCCCAGAGGCCTTCATTAGACCTCAGGCCTAGGCGAGGGCAGAGTTGGTGATCAAAGGGGGCAGAAGCAGAGATGGTGATTGGAGGGGTATGAGGGTGCCCTACCCAGGCATAAGCCTGGGCCAGAGGCCTCAGGCCTGGGAAGGGGCAAGGCCAAAGATCGCAGGGGCCTGGGCACTGGTGGAGCCGGCAAAGCAGGGGCCTGCAGGTCCCTTGCCCAGGCTACAGCCTGGCCAGAGACTGCAAGGGTGGAGCCCGTGATCTCAGGGCCTGGGTTCTGTGAAGCCGGCAATTGGAAGGGTCTGGGGGTCTTCTGCCCAGGCCTGCATCCTCAGCCAGAGGCAGGGGTGGAGCTGGGATTTGAGGGGTGGAGCCAGTGATTGGAGTGAACTACAGAGGAAACACCTTTTCTTAATGCTCATTGGCTAAGATCCCTGTATGCCACAGGTAATGTTCTTAACTGGGGTAATAAGAATCCCTAAAGGCCATTTAGGGTTTTTCCATGACACTCCTGGAGAAAAAAAAATGTAAGTCCACTGCTGGAGGGTTAAGAAATGTCATATTCTGTCCTAGCCAGTTTCGCTCAGTGCATAATGCCTCAGCCTGCCTATGGAAGGATCTGGGTTCAATTCTGACCAAGGGCATGTACCTAGGTTGCAGGCCCCTCCCTGAAGGACCCAGGTCAGGGCATGTGTAGGAGGCAACCAATCAAAGTGTTCTTCTCACTTTATTGTTTATCTCTGTTTTTCTCTTCTCTTCCACATTCTCTAAAAATCAATGGAAACATATCCTCAGGTGAGGATAAATAAAAAGAAAGAAAGAAAAAAAAAATGTCATCTCCTATGAAAGACACATCTTGAAAATGCCTAAAGAATGTTGTCATTTTTTCATGGTGAAGGGACCGGAGTCCATGTTGATGAAAACACCTTGGGGGCTGTGGTGCCTGGAAGTGGCTGCTGCAGTGTGGTGATGGGGCTGGTGGCTTCCCCTGATTAGCCTGGTTGCCTCCCACAAAGGGAGGCCAGACTGTGGCTTAGGCCTGCTCCTCAAGGGGAGCAGAGAGAGGGCCTAAGCCATCAGTAGGACACCCCTGAGGGCTCCCTATAGATGAGAGGGGCAGGCTGGGCTGAGCAACCCCCCTCCCTCAGTGCATGAATTTCATGCACTGTGCCCCTAGTAGTTATATAAAATTGTGAAGATAGTAGGTACAGAAAATTCCCATTTACACCCCATACAATTTACCCTATTATTATTATTTTTTAAATTAAATCTTTATTGTTCAGATTATTACAGATGTTCCTTTTTTTTAATGCCCATAGCTCCCCTCCACCTGGTCCCCCCCACCCCGTGCCCTTACCCCCACCACTGTCTTCATCCATAGATGTAAGATTTTTGTCCAGTCTCTTCCTATACCCCTCATGTCCCCTTCCCCCCTGAGAATTGTCAGTCCATTCCCTTTCTATGCCCTTACTTATATTCAAATCATCAGTTTATTCTGTTCATCAGATATTTCTATTGACTTGTTATATTCACTTGTATTTGTTGATAGATATGTATTTGTTGTCACTTTGTTGTTCATACTTTTTATTTTTACCTTTTTCTTCTTCTTCCTCTTCTTAAATAATGCCCTTCAGAATACCCTATTATTATTAACATCTTACTTGGTTACTATAGTAATACATATCTATTAACTAAAGTCAGCACTTGATGAAATCTTTATTTTGTGAAGTCCTTCCCATTCCAGCGCTCCAACCAGGACACCAAATTAGATTTTGTTGTCATGTTTATAAAGTTCCTCCTGGCTGGAACTGTTCCTCAGATTTTCTTTTATTTTGGTACCTTTCTGTTTTGAGAAGTAGAAGTCAGATATTTTATATAATGTCTCTTAACTGGGATTTGTCATATACATATTTTTTTTTCTTGAATAGACAGGGGGTCATATAGTTTCCTTAGCAGGAGCACTATAGAGGCAAAGTGCATTTTTTTAAATCTTATCTAGAATAATAAAAGCATAATATGCTAATTAGACCGGATGTCTTTCTGATTTTTTCCAATGACTTTTTCAAAAACCTTTATTGCTGCAATCATAGGTAATTCAGTAGTACATTTGCAATTACTAAAATGCATGATGAAAATAAATCATATTATGGCATTTCATTAATCCTATTATTCCACAGTCCTATTAACTAGTAGCTCACTAGCATGTTACATCTTTATTTTTTCAGGAAGGTATAGCTAGGGGGTTATATTATTAATCACTTCAATTGCACTCTAATTTCTGTGTGCATCCCTAATACATGTAACTGCATTACCCTTTTCCGCAGACAATTTCATCTTTGGAAATTGCTTTGGTGATGCAAAGGACTGGACGGTTACAGATTCCGAGATTGTCCTCTAAAGATGTCACTAGATTGCTGTACTCAGAACACGGGCCACTTTCATCACTGAACCTGTATTCCCAAACTGACCACAGAATGAGCTGAACTGTATAAACACTGAGATTTTGACACAGTCTTCCAGACTAAAGAAAAATATGACATCCCAAAGTTCTTTAACTGGGAACAAAAGTGAACTTCGATAGGTTTAGTGAGACTTTCCATTTCTTGGATCACTACAATTTATTTTTCAATTACTTAATTTAACTTTTGCATAATCCTATATGAAATATTAGAGGGTATAAAATATATGGAAAATGTTTTTGTTTTATTTTTGAAAGATATTTTTTAAAATATATTTTTATTGTTTTCAGAGAGAAAGGGAGAGAGCTAGAGAGAGAGAAACATCAATGATGACAGAGAATAATTGATGGCTGCCTTCTGCATGTCCCCTACTGAGGGGGGAAGAGGAATGGATTGAGCCCCCAATCCTGGCATATGCCCTTGGCCAGAATCAAACCTGGGACTCTTTAGTCTGCAGGCCGATGCTCTATCCAAACAGGCTAGGGCTGAAATATATTTTTAATTTTATTTAGGTAGGTAATGCCCTTAACAGAGAACTTTTGAAGTATATGCATTCTGATGAATTTACAGGCTTAGGTTGTAGCATTGGGAAAGTCATTACCTCCCTGGGCTTTTGCCAGCTTATCTGTAAGAGGTGCATAGCATTAACTTGACTGTATTCCTTACCTGATAAAATAAAGACTGAATAGCAGCAGAGATTACTTCCAGAATGGGAATTTGATATGAGAGAAACCAGCTAATGCATCACATTTATTTATTTTACTTTTGCTTACCTTCTTCCAACCCTACTCAATCCCTACCACGAAACACCCATATACTAGTAGGAAGACTTTTCTCTCTTACTAAGAGACTGAAAAGTACTTAAAGACAGTAAGGTTGAACAAAAGTTATGTAGTTGGAAACAAGAGAATCATGAATCAGCCAACACTCACATTATATCTCTCTTTAGGTGTGATGACATACAGGACAGGAGTTGGCTGAATGCAGCCACGTCTGCCTTGACTTTTCCAAACAAGTCTGAGCCCCCAGCTATTTACTGGAATCTTTATGCTTAGTCTTCAGATGTCCTTGCTTAAAGGACACTGCAGATGCATGTGTCTTCTCAAGGGTGCTTACCCTACTGATAGTATCTAATAGTTAATTTTAGTTCAAGCTGTTGTTGCAGTACAAACCTAAGGAGGCAGGCTAATGGGGCTGTTTGTTTCTCTAGCTAAGCCGTCACTTAGCCTTCTCTTTCACAGAAACATGTGTCAGAGTAATCATTCATCCATCATTCAGGGTCTGCTGGTCAGCCCTGGGATTTGAGAACTAGAATTTCTAACAAATAAATTCATTTGAAAAGTCATTCTGAAACACCATTAAGAATTCAACAGGTGCCTATTTTCTGAAAAGCTCCTTGTAAGAAGATGTTTTTACTTAACCTAAAACATATCTATATATATAAAAGCCTAAGCGACCATCACAACCAAACTGATGACTGAACAGGCTGCATGGGGTGACCAAGCCGGCAGAGGGGTTAGTGAGGGACAACCAAATGACCAAGCA
>PVJC01028844.1:0-22288 GCA_004026665.1 Murina feae | reverse complement strand
ATTGGTATGTTTATGATATTTACAGGCATATTTAGGTAAATAATTTCATACATAATTACACAGACTCTAGAAATTACTTTCTTTGAACAGCAGAAACTCTTGTCATCTTTGAATTCCCAGTCATTTTATATATATACTTCCTGACAAAAATAAGGCATTCAAAATGTTTAAGTGAATGATGAATGTCTGAAATTTCATCCACAAAACTGATTCCATGGACATAAAGATTAGTAGATATTTCATTTTCCACTTAGATTTCCAAAACAATAAAACTCTCTGAGTGTTAATTTTAAATCAAAAAGCTACTAGTTATCACAATCTGTGCCTCATATAATAAATCACAAGAGATCAAATGTTGACTATTCAATTACAAACTTTTCAGTAGTAGATGTAATCTTGGATAGAGTAAAACAAGTAAGACAAAGAATGAATTTTAAGTTGTCTGTTGGGATTGCATTTGTTTTATGTGGAAAACATGCAGTCATGGAAAGAATGATTGAATTTTTCTAAGACATATGAGTTCTATTAATGACTTAGTAACTGGTTTGCTCTAAGTAGTAGGTAAATCTTTTTTCTTAGCTCTCACACCTTTATTTTTCTCATCAGTTAAAAATTAAAATATTAATGCCTACTACCTAAGTTCAATTTACATGAGATGCATTTGAGTTACCTTTTTATCATGGACAGTAAGTATTGTCAGTAACCATACAACTGAAATCAATTGAAGTACTTTTGTAGTAAAGTAGAAGGTAGATATGCTTAAAAATACAACATAAAAATAATTTGTGTTAACATTTAAGGGAAATATTCTAAATCAAGGGTAACATAAAAATTACTGATTTTTGTTGTTTATGAGTATGTGAACACCATATAACCAAAACGATAATCGGTTTTCTATTATTTGATCCCCAGTGCAGTAAGAAACAAATACCAGAAGAAAAGTGACAACAACGTTAACTTTTCCATAAATCTAGGTCACCCAAGATTTAAACCACAATAGGGAAAAGCCACTACAAAATAAATTTGAAGGCTCAAGGAGAACAAATCCCAAGGGTTAGTTCCTACTAGAAAGAATAAAAAATTTGCAGTGGGTTCTGGGAAGTTCAATTATAGAAACAGACAACAAGAGGTTTTCAGCCAATTTGAAACTCATTCAGTATGTTCTGGTGGAAAAAGGCACTTGCACAGATAACATCAGCTTGAAACTGAGCATTGTTGCCTTAGGAGAGACACTAACAAATGGGCTTATAGTTTGAGCTCCAAGGAAAGAAGGAGGATAGTGATAAAGAGAGAAACAAAGAAAGGGACAAAATTATATTCTGTCATGTCCACACTCTGCAGTCAATACACTAAGTTGAACAACTTGGATAATTCAATGAACACAATATAGTTTGATAATTATTAATAAAAGAAGGTAAAAATAAATCAAGGGCATAGAAATGAATCACCAGAATAGGCAAAATAATAAAATCAGTAAAATGAGAAGCTATATGTCCTAAAAGAATAAAATAGGTGTCAGTTAATCAATATCATAGCAATCTCTTATTAATTTGTTTTGTGTTCCTGTTCTGTATCTTTGTTTACTAAAATTTTCCCAAATCTTGGATTGTAGACATATGTTTCAAAGCGATCTGTAATAACACGTGATAATTTCTTAAATATGTTTAAAATAATAAAAAGTTACATTTAGCAATTATTTTTTAAAAAAACAGTGCATGCTGTATGAAAATGATCAGATTTCTGCATTTATAAGACTGTCAGCTCCAAATAATTTCTATTCTAAATATGCTTTAAATAATATCGGTATTATGAGAGAAAAACCACACTTTTAAATTCTGTTTGGTTAAATAATATCTTAATTTTGACCTATAGAAAGTCAATTTTATAAGATTCACTCTAACATATTTCAGCTGTTCTATTTGACACAATAAAACGAATAACTGCATATTACAGTTTCTAAACTTTTATTTTTCAGTCATTGTTTCATGTTTTTTGAAAGTATATATTTACTGGTCTGCATGGAAAGCTCTAATAGTTAGAAAAATCTTAGAAACTTTGTATAAGATACACATGTATAAATTGATAAATATTTTTATCTAAAGGTATATTGTTATGGAATATATTAATCTATTTTAAACAACAAAGTTCTGTTTTTTCAAAGACATGTTAAAATATGTTATATTTTCTGAAAGATAAATCAGAATAGCCATACACAGTTATAGTTACAAAATAACTTTATAAGTATTAAGAATTCTCACATTCAATATATAATATTTAAATATGTCATGTTTTTTCAAAACAAGGATATATCATTAATTAAAATTTATTTTTATGAATTATAAAATAAATTATATTTATCAACAGGAAAATTATATTTACCAACAGATGCACAGAAGAATCACAATTTGGTTGCCATACTCCCTTTATAAAGAAAGTCTAGGAAAAAGCAACCTTCCTTCTAAATTACCCTTATAAATATACTATCTAGACACTGATCACAGAGCCTCAGATCATTAACTACTTTATAGCAGAACACGTCTTATAGCTAACCCCTGCTGCCTAGTAAAGTAACTTGTATTAGTTATTGGTAACTGTTTGTTGAAACAATAATATAATTTTTAGTGTCTAAAGCAATAGCCTATATTTTCAACTCTTATGTGATAAAATATCGAAAAATCATACTTTGAGTAAGTTCCACTCCCACATAGAGTAGAGAAAGCTATTGGGCATCATTATTTCTTTATTGGCAGCAAAACATGCATATAATCTAAAACATCATAAATTATATTGGACCTCAGCAAATTGAAGTCACAAGATAATCCAAACTGAAGTGCCAACTAATAAATCCCTCAGTGGAGAGATGGAACATAAGATCTACTTCATCTTTGGCAGAGAATAAAATCAGTAAAAGAGAAACCCGCTAAAATTTTTAATAAAGTTCAAAAGGTCAATTATAATCAGTTTAGAATGGTGGTTCTCAAGCTGGGGGAATCGTGCCCTTCACGGACCATTTGGCAATATCTGTACACATTTCTGATTGTCACTACTATTGTGGAGTGTTGCAGAGATACCCTTAGATCCCTTTAGCCATCCAATCCATATCCAGTGCTATCACCTCCTACTCTGCCCTGAGTGTGGGTGGGACCTTTGACTTGTTTCTAACCACCAATATGGCAAAAATGATGGGATGTCACTCTCATGGCTGTGTTTCATTACATAAGATGCTACTTCATCATAAAGTGAGGGTCTCTCTCGTTCTAGCCAGTTAAGTCATTCAGAGATGTGTGAGATAGTAAATATGTGTTATTTTTAGCCCTTACCTTTGTAATGATTTGTCATGTAGTACTAGAAAAGCAATATAGCCCTAGCTAGTTTGGCTCTGTGGATAGAGTGTTGGCCTGCAAATCAAAGAGTCCTGGGTTCAATTCCAGTCAAGGGCACATACCTAGGTTACAGGCCCCTGCCTTGGCCCTGGCCCTGGTCAGGTGCATGCAGGAGGCAACCAATTGATGTGTTTCTCTCATATCAATTTTTCTTTCTGTTTTTCCCTCTCTCTTCCACTCTCTCTAAAAAAGTCTATGGAAAAATGCTCTTGGGTGAGGATAAAAAAAATAGAAGAGAAATATATACTATTACTGGCATCTAGTGGGTAGAGACTAGGAACTTAAACATCCTAAAATACACCGGACAGCTCCCTACAACAAAGAATTATTTGGGGTAGACTAAATAATAGTCCTGCAAAGATGCCCACTTCCTAATTTCAGGAACCTGTGTATATGCTACTTTAAGGTAGAGGGGACCCTTCACATATGATTAAGTTTAGGATCTTTTATTGGGAAGGTTATTCTGGATTATTCCACAGCCATACTTCTCTTCCCACCACTTACATCCCCAAACAAGCATAATATGCAGAATTGTTATACTCTTTTCATTTAATTTTAATTTCCTTTCTAAGAAAAGCAAAGGGTGAGGGAAAGTCAATAGATATAAAACAAGAGGATAACATAAAGACTGACTTTCACATTTTTCTGAAGAATGGTTGTGTCTTTCCCTAGCCCAACTCCCAGATTCATGCTCAGTGCACGAAGATGGTGGATTATCCTCTTGCACAAAGGAAGTATCTGTTTACAAAAAATTAATAGACACAAAAGTAGTCAGTTATTGTTGAGTACTCACCTCTCAGTAAACTTTTTTTAACATACTGTGTTGCAATAATGTGCTAGCTAATATTCCCCTAACACACATTCACATGCATACCAACAACCACACACTCAGGTTTCAATCTGACTATGCTTAATTCTTAAATATGTGTGAGCTAGACAGACAGGAGAGTTTCTATCTGAAGAAAAGTTCTGATACAAAAGCCAGAATAAAAATAGATAATTCTGAGGAAACAGAATCTATGCTAACAAAAATAAATGGATACAAGAAAAAGGAAATACTGTCTTTGGTAGACTATGGAATTAATTGCTTTCATGAAGCAAGAATAGCTTATTTTTGAGCAAAACAGTAAAGAATAAAAAATACCCTTAGAAACTAAATACATAAATACATCACAGCAGGAAAAGGAGACTGAAACAAAATTGGAGTTATCTTCTAGAATGGATAGTAAACACTTGTTTTTTTTTTCTACAGGACCAAATAGTAATTACAAACCATTCAAATTCTGTCACTATTACTCAACTCTGCTCTTTAGAGGGAAAACACCCAGAGACAATGTTTAAACAAATGAGTGGAAGGCTAACTCTAATAAATTTTACAAAAAACAGGCAGCAAGCTACAGTGAGAATTGGAATTGCTGATTTCAGTCCTGGGCAAGATAATAAAAAAGGGAAAATAAAACAAAAAATGGAGTTTCAAACTCTAATATTTTATATATGACTAAAATATTCTAAAAAGGAAAGAGAAAAAAAGAGAGAAAAGCATCACCAAATGAGTGATAAGCTTGCTTAGAATTAAAGCACATGTCTCAAGATTGGAAAGAGAATCCAAAGTAGACTTGTAGGACTTTATGCAGAAGTAAAATCAAAACAAACAAAAACCCCACATTCAATTTATATGCCAAATGTTGAGAAAGCGCCTAATGAATGGCTATCCTAGCTCTTATTAACCAGATATTCTTTATATTTGTAGCAGAAAACACTAGATATCCATAAATTTCAATGTTATAATAGATGAAGAAAGTAAGCTTTAATTTGGAAGAAAATGTGTAGAAAGTGGTATAGAAAGGTAGAATTGTTTACTTGCAATTTTATAACACAGGAAATCTTCCATAAACACATTTCCCCAGTAACATTAAAAAAACACACCTATTTGGTTATTTATAGTAAGAGTTTAACAGACTCATGCTGGGAGAACATGAACCATTGATATTATTTATATTCATTCTGGTTATTCATGCTGCCTTATAATTAGCTTCTACATGGGTTTAAAATTGTTGTGATAATTGAACTGGAAGTAGGAGTTCACTGAGTCCTTTATGGTAATCAAAAAAAGGTTTATCTATAATCCAAATTATAGGGTGATGTGATAACATCATTGAGATAATGAAAAGTAAATCACTCTTAAAGATGCATGATGATAATTCTGATTAAAAAAATAAATGTGCCCACCAAAATTTTTAGTGATTGCTCTATCTCCATTAAATCCCTGCATTGGAGTGGGAGTGCTTTGTTTATTGTGAGAATTTAAATGATAAAATAGTCACTTGGGTTTGTGTTATTTATAATGTTAATAACTGTTAACAATTCAAACAGTTTAATAAATCTCAAACTCCTACATGATTTGAATGATCAATAAGACAATCATCACTTAATCAAACCTAAATCTCTGTATTATAACATTTAAAAGATAAGTGCTGTTAATTTCTTTAAGACCATTGCTATTTTCAGAGGTCTCTTTAACTTTGAAACACTCCAAGTTATTATATGAGGAATATCTTTAATTTTACTTTGAGAAAAATAAATCAATTGAGATTGTATAATCAAATCTTCCAGAAGAGGATTTGAATGTTATGTATGTGTATATATTTAGCCAAATCAGAGTCTTTTTGCTCTTATTTATCAAGCCTATGCACCTTTCTCCATAAGACAAAAAAAAGAGTTCTACAATCCATAAATATACCTGAGAAAAACTGCAAAAAAAGCATTACGAGAGTGATTATTGCACATGCATAATTATATCTTCATAATTTTCTAAAGGATGAAAGCTATATAAATTTATATTGCTAAAATAAAAATGATTAAGAATGGAGATTAAAGTTATTTACACAAATATTTTTAAAGCACTATTTAGAAAAATATAGCCAATAAAATGAGCCCATAAATTCACACTTGAGACCATAGAAAAATATTTGACAATAGAGAAATAAAAATTTCATTATGGTTAGCCTATTCTTTCTCTCCAATTATATATTATAAATGCATGTTTAGAATTAGGATGTATGTGTATATATGTATATACACATGAAATATATCATCTATAATATTTCAGAATAACATTATAGACATGGGTTATATATGTAAACGTCCGGTGCATGAAATTTGTGCACTGGAGGGGGTGTTTCTCAGCCCATCCTGCCCCCTCTCACATATTGGGAGCCCTCAGGGGGTGTCCTACTGACAGCTTAGGCCCACTCCCTGTTCCCCATGGGGAGCGGGCCTAAGCCACAGTCTGGCCTCCCTTTGGGGGAAGCGACCAGGCTAATCAGGGGAAGCCACCAGCCCCATCACTCCACTGCTACAGCCACTGCCAGTCACCACAGCTACCAAGGTGTTTTCATTAACACGGACTCCATTCCCTTCACCATGAAAAAATGACAACTTTCCTTTAGCATTTTCAAGATGTGTCTTTCATAGGATATGACATTTATTTATTTATTTATTTATTTTTTTATCCTTACATGAGGATATGTTTCCATTGATTTTTAGAGAATGTGGAAGAGAAGGGAAAAACAGAAACATCAAAATGAGAGGAACACTTTGATTGGTTGCCTCCTGCATATGCCCTGACCTGGACCCTGGCCAGGGAGGAGCCTGCAACCTAGGTACATGCCCTTGGTCAGAATTGAACACAGACCCTGCAGTCAGCAGACTGAGACATTATGCACTGAGCCAAACCGGCTAGGGCAGGATATGACATTTCTTAGCCCTCCAGCAGTGTTCCTTCATTTTTTTTCTCCAAGAGTGTGGTGAAAAAACCCTAGATGCCTTTTTGGATTCTTATTACCCAAGTTACTAAGAATATTACCAGTGGCATACAGGAGCTTAGCCAATGAGCAGTAAGAAAAGGTGTTTCCTCTGTAGTTCACTCACATCACCGGCTCCAGCCCTGCCCCTCCAATCCTAGCTCCACCCCTACCCAGGACTGTAGCCTCTGGCCTAAGATGCAGGCCTGGGCAGAAGACCCCCCCCTAGCCCCTACAATGGCCAGCTCCATCCCTTCCCAGGCCAGAGGTCTCTGGCCAAGGCTGCAGCCTTGGGCAGAAGACTGTCAACCCCTGCGATGGCTGGCTCCGCCCTTTCCCAGGTTCCTGCGATTGATGGCTCTGCCCCTTGGCTCCTCTTTGCCTCCCCGCCCCCCACACCCCTCCCCCGCCGCTTGGCTAACAGGCCTGGCTACTTCAGTTGTGGGGCTGAGGCAGACTGGGTGCCGCCATCTTAGTTGAATTAATTTGCATATCTGTTCCTGATTGGTTGACGGGCATGGCTTGTGAGCATGGCTTGTGGTTGTAATGGAGTGAGGGTTAATTTGCATATTACTCTTTTATTAGATTAGATTAGATTCTTTATACATAATGTATTATCTATATATTTTATAAATGTAATTTTAATATATCTTCATATATAATATGACTAATATGTAGCTTAGAAATATAGACAGTCTCTCCTCATTTTGAACAGAAAAAGAGATTATGAAGAATTTAACTTAGTTCAAACAGTCCCAGGACCAGTATATCAAGTTTGTCTTTATCGTTTTTGTCCCACGTGACTGGCAGACCAAACCACCAGATCCTCATTCCAGGGAACATAATAGTTATGGAAGGGGGCTGGGCACTTCCATTACCTTTGAAGAATGCTTTCTAGAGGCTCCACTTACTTTGGTTAATGTAAATAGACACACGCACACACACACACACACACACACACACGGTGTTCCAATCTCAACACTATGAATAGATTGACTTTGGGGGATGGGCATGCAATGCAAAATTCAGGGCTTGTACCACAGAAATGTACACTAAAGTTTGAGAACCACTGTCTTAGAGATTTAGCTGCATCATCAGCAATACATACAGACCTACAACTGGAGACCCATTAAAAATAAATATATCAACAGTGTACATGTGGAAGAGATGTGCTTTACCACACATTGGAAACCAGGATATAAGAAATTAAGTCCAAAAAGGCAGACACATTTCCTATATATTTTGTTGGTCTGCATAAATTACCCACTCCAAAAACTTTACCAGGTTTAAAGCTTCAGTTGGCTCAGTATAAATCATAAATGTGCTGAACCTATTTAGAGTTCTCTAGAGTAGTTACATAGAGTTTAGGATTAGGAGGCTAAATCAGATGACACCATTCAATGAGGATGTTTGAGGTCAGCCAGCCTTTCTCTAGTGATATGTAATCTCCACAGATTTAGTGTGACTGATCTGCTTAACACGGAAGCTTCCTTGAAAACTGGGTGCATTTTTATTTTCTTTGCATTTTTAACCAATGATTTGAACAGTGCCTGACAGAAAATATGCAGAGATTCAACTAACAAAAAAGATTCTCCACAGTCACTTTATCAGGTACTGTTTTAACAATAAAATAAAATAAATGGGGTGAAAACTTTATGGCTTCTTTCCTTATAAGATATGTCAATTGAGGAACCCATCATTGATTGAATTTAGAATTTTAAAAATATGTTTTTATTAATTTTTTAGAGAGAGACAAGCTTGCAAAGAAATCATGTGCCCTGACTGGGAATCGAACTGGTGACCTTTTCATACATGAAAGATGCTCAACCAACTGAGCCGGACCCGCCAGGGTGTGGTTTACATTTTTAAAAGATCACGCTGTTAAAATGTAGGAAATAGAAGATAGACTGCTATTTGAATGGAAATGGAAGGAACGAATTGCAGTAATTCCAGTTAGAAGATTATGGTTTATCCCTGGTCAGTTTGCTCAATGCTTAGAGCATCAGCCCCTCGACCGAAGGGTTGCGCGTTTGATTTCCAGTCAAAGGCATGTATCTTGGTTGCAGGTGTGATCTCTGACCCTGATTGGGACACATATGAGAGGCAACTAGTCAGTGTCTGTCTGTCTGTCTGTCTCTCTCTCTCTGTCTCTCTCTCTCTCTTCCCTCCCCCCATATTCTCTCCCTTTTCACTTTCTCTAAAATGCAATGGAAAAAATCTCGTGTAAGGATTAAGAAAAGAAAAATATTATGGTTCGGATGCAGAAATCTTGGTGAAAATGGATGAAAAAATGATAAAATCAGGAAATAAAATTGATATTGATAAGATAACAGTGATGGGTGGGAAATGATCATTGAAGTAAATGAAAGCAATAATAACTGCTAAGTTTGTAACTTGGAAACTTGATGGACATTTGGTTGTTACTGTTTTGTTTGTTTGTTTGTTCATTTTTCAGATAGGAAACACAGGCAAGGGAGTAAATTTGGAGTGGGAAGAATAATAGAAACCTTATTTTGGATAAGCAGAGTCTGATGTTCATTGTGACATCAAGTGGAAATAATAAATTGATGGGTTGTATGTACCCACAGTTCAGAATACCAGGCTGGAGATAAGAATCTTAGAGCAATCAACATAGTGAAATCTTAGATGTGAAGGACATTGTCTAGAAGTAGAAACTTAGGAAAAGGAGAAACTTAGAGTTGAGCCTTAATAAAATCTAACATGCAGAACATGTAGGGAAAGATCGCCTGATAAAGAAGTAATAGAGAGGACAGTTGGGAGGGGTTTTCACTGAGTGTAGGGGACTAATACAGACAAAGGACATTAGAAGGCAAATATCTGAAGACTAAAGGACAACTTAGAAGTAGAGACTAAGTGTAGACCACTCTTTCAAGGCACCCTTGCTTGTAAAATGGCTATAGGAGAGAGAAATGGTGATTAAAGAGATTTTATCTCAAATACAGGAGAAAGCTCCTGTCCTAGTTAAGACATAACAAAACAGCACAATGGGAGTATTTAAAGATATAAGAAACATAAAGGATCACCAATGGTTTAATAAGTTATGTGTCAGAATGACACAATTTAAGCAATTATAAAAATTATGCAATAATGCAAATAACATCTGAATATATTGCTTAAGATAAAAAAATAAGATCAGAATTGCTTTAAAACTTAAAAACTCTTTTGAAAAAATAAAATACTAAAAACTTAAGGGGGGGGAAAGAAAGAGTAGTTACAAACACTTAAAGTTAGAAATGAAAGGGGAATAATACTCCCTGAAAGAGGAAATTAAAAGTGTAATAAAAACACTTATAAAATCTTATGTGAGTGAATTTTAATATCTCATTGAAAAAGATGATTTCCTGGGAAAATGTAAAATATAAAAATATATCTCAGGAGGGATTCAAAACCTCAACAGATTCTAACTGTTGAATTTGGGACAGTAAAAAAAAAATACAATTTTCCATGTACTAGCCCAAAGGGATACTATATTCAAGGATGAATTATTTCAAGTTTCCAGGGAATAGACATACCTGATATTACATAAATTATAAGAAAGAAAGCACAGCGCATTCTGTACAGAGAAACTCACCACTTTTTCTGCGAGGCTCATTTCTTCAGGTTATTTGTGTGTGAACAGCCTTGGAAGCTGCAGTGTGGCCTGCAGAGCGGAGGGCAGTGCTGTTTGCTGTCCAGTATTACAAAGACAGTGTCTCTTTCTGAGGCAGAGGATGGACACATGGCATAGCTCTTACGAAAGACTGAAGCTCCTTAGCTTGGGGTTCCTCGGGCCTCCTAAACCCATGGCCAGTGCAATGTCTCCGGGACCTATTCCAGACCTCTGTCCCCTCCCCCGGGGACCCAGGAGAAAGTGAAAGAACATGAACTTTGAACTCATGCTGTTTGCATGACCCCTTTTTTTTGCTTTCCTTTTTCAGCATTCATGGTAGTATGGTAGCCTAACTTGTTAGCTTGTGAATGGAATAAAATCTCAAACCCTTCTCACCTCTTACATGTGATTTCCTCCACCTGGGAATTTTTCTGTGTCAATCCTGACACCTCCATACCTTCACTTTGTCCTCACTTCATATCTCATCTGATTCCTTACCTATGGGGCACATGCCCTCTGTATGCTCATATAGTGTCTTGGGTATTTTATATTGGAATTTATCACAATAGATTGCGTATCTGTTTTTGCAGTTTTATTTTCAGTAGTGCCTAGTTGGAAAGCATGTGTTTTGTTCAGTTTCATGTTTATCACCTAGCAATGTCTAATAGAAACATTTGGTAAAAATTGAAGAAATAAGCTAAGTATCGAGAGGTACGTCTGATGCACTAGGTGTTCAATAACTTGTATAATTTGTTATCTATAGTGGTATATTTAAAGTACGCATACTTTTGACTTATTTTCTGCATTTATTTTGCTTAAACCTGTTAGGGTTTTTTTTCTGATTGAATAGCTTTTCCCCCTTTATTCTTTAAAACAATTATTTTTAAGTATGTATTGTGATGGACAGTGTTGGACCTTTTGAAGGTTGAAGGTTAATTATTTGTTTACTTTTGAACCACTATTTTACAAGATGCCAGAAAATCACTGACTGGAGAATAAGCTAAATTCTTTAAAAGCTTAGTGGACTTAGATTAAAATGATAGTTTACTAAATAAATTGTCAATGAATAATTGTAAATAAAAATGTGGATACCATGGTAATGTTTTAATTATGGAGATAATCTTTAAACACATTTTTAATATGTAGCACTAAAGATGCAAATGTCCACAGAAATATATTAACATAAAAGGTAGAAATAGTAGGCTTCACTTAGGAAAATTCTTATTAATTTACCTTTTATATGGTTTCTTCACCAGTCCTTTTTAAAAACTACTTCTGATTTTTAACAAAAATGTGCTGAAAATTAGGCTTACTACTTTAAGTAATGGCATAGAAGAACTCAAAGGAAGATAGTTTTGAATAGCTTACCTAATTAAAATCAATGAAAACTTGAGAATATCAGTAGAAATCAAATATCAGTTGTGCATTAAAGTGCATAGAAAGTGATGAATTTAAAATCATGTTTGTACTTTTGATAAGCTTAGAGTTTTATAGCTATATTAAAAAATATAAAAGAAATATCAACATCCTAGAACTCCAGTTTGGCTGTTATTCATAGGAGAAAGAATATTACTGAAGAGGTATATAGAAATAAAGGAAAATAAAATATATAAGCATGCAGATTCTTTGATGTTAATGGACTCTTATGATATTACCAGAATGAGTCTCAGGTTAACATGCCCAGAGGATTTTGTGTGAGAGATCTAAGTATATCCAGTTATTGAACGATAATGGATAAGGTAATTTTGCAGTACAGAAAGAACACTTTCCTAGAATTCCAAAAGGACACTTTTATATTTCCATTGCTTTAATGATTCTAAAACATGATGCACTCCTACACCATGTCGAAAAAGTGCTGGCTACAGGGTAAGATTGAAAGCTTTAGCACTCTGAACAAAAGCTTTGTCTCTTTTATGTGTTCTGACAAACCTCTTCTCACGTGTTCCAAATGATGGGCATTTTGCTGTTGGCATTTTTATCCCTGCAATTTTCTCTCAGTTTTCTTGATTATTAAACGTGAGTATCTGCACCTTGTGATCAGTGTATATAGTTCTTTTTTTAAAATTTCTATGTAAACATAGATAACTACCCTTCTTTTAAACTTAATTTTTGAGAGAAAATCAACAGTAAGAATGCAACTATAGATGGAAAATAGCTAAGACTCTATTCTGTTGTCAGAGTTGAAAATTTATGTCTAATAGTAAGGAGCATTTTAAATTCAAGGGTTTTAATTCATTTTAAAGCTAGTATAATCTTTAATATCTCTTCACATTTGCAAGACATTTTGTTTTTCCACTGTAAAACTCACATATCTAGATATGTAAGAATCTAGACATGTTTATATCAGTCCAAAGTTTCCTAATATTCATTATAAAATGGCCTAATCAAAGCAAGAATTTTAAAAACCGGTAACATTTTCTGATTATTGGTAATGGAAATTTAAGACTTACCTTTTTCCCCAAATGACAGCGATTTGTTCAAAAGATGCACTAAAGTTTCTCTAAGGACTCCCACTTCACACTATATGTATGTGGCTTACACAGAGAAATATCAATGTAAACACGTCAACTCTGACAGGCTGTTATCAACATTTTACAGAGCTAAAAGCAACCTGAAAGATAACCTTTTAAAACCTGGAGGAAAATACATACTTTCAAATTTCCCAGTCATTCTCTCTCAGGGACAAAAAGGAAAAGAATATATCTTTAAAATCATATGGTCTCCTACAAAATATTGTTGTGAGAGATATCTATAAATAAGTTTAAATTTTGCATTTCCTACTGGAAGTAATTTTCATTGGAATGATACACAGCTTTGGATTGCATTATTTGACAAAGTATGACATATTTATGTATTTTATTGTAAGGGTTATCTAATTTCAGATACTCAGCCTTACTAACTTATCACTCTGATCCCCATAAAGAGAGACCTGCTACACAGAGGAAAGGAAACATTCACTATTTGTCTATTTGATTTACTAGACTATGATATATTGTATTCTAATCTGTTTTTAGAAAATGATTAAATGTCTTCTCTGTTCCAAGCACTTTAGAAAATTAATGTAATGATAACTGTGTATAAATAGGCTTAGAAAGTTAGTGATGACTGTATATAATCAGGCTAAGCATTGATTATAAACCCAAAACAGCAACCAGAAAGAATGCATGCACCCCTATGTTCATAGCAGTGCAATTTACAACATTTTAGATATAGAAAGAGCCTGAGTTGAGTGCTCATCAATAGATGAGTGGATTAAAAAACTGTGATATATTTACACAGTGGAATACTATGCAGCAGTGAAAAAGAAGAATCTCTTAGCCTTTGGGACAGATGGAGAGACCTGAAGAGTATTATGCTAAGTGAAATAAGCCAGTCAGAGAAAGACATGCATTACATGATCTCATTTATATGTGTAATCTAATGAACAAAATAAACTATTGAAAAAAATAGATCCAGAGACATAGAAGCATAGAACAGACTGTTGAAACTCAAAAGGAAGGTAGGGGTGGGTGGGTGGGGTTGGAAGAGATCAGCCAAAGGACTTATATAATATATGCATAACCCATGGACAGAATAGAGTGGTAAAGGCCTGGGGTGGGGGCTGGGAGTAGGTTAGAATGGGTCAATGGGGACAAAAAGGAAACATCTGTATTACTTTCAGCAATAAAGATAAAAAATAATATGTATTTATGTACATTAAAAAATCTACAAATGAAAAGTACCTTCATAGAATAAAGAATTTTCAAATAAAATAAAACTCTATATAATGAAAGCTTAAGTGACCGTTATGGCAGAACTAGAATGACCAGTTGCAGTGTTGCACACTGACCACCATGGGGCAGACACTCAATGCAGGAGCTGTCCGCTGGTGGTCAGTCCACTCCCACAGGGCCAGGGCCACGCAGCCAAAAGCGGGGTTTATGGGGAGTGCAGCAGCAGTGGTGGGAGCCTCTCCTGCCTCCGGGCACCACTAAGGAGCAATTAGCCAAGTGGTAAGGAGCAGCGAGCAGGCAGGCGGTAAAAATTGTGGGGTCCTGGGCTGGGAAAGGGATGTCCAACTGTTGGGGTAGGCTCACTCCCTGCAGTCGGATATCTCCTAAGGGGTCCTGGACTGCAAGAGGGCACAGGCTGAGCTGAGGGACCCTTCCATTGCATGAATTCTGTGCACCAGGTCTCCAGTAGTACATATAAACATGCCATTATAAATTCAAGCAAAATTCCATTATTTTACTCAGTCACTATATATCAAGCTTATATTTGCTAATGTTCTTTTCAGCAGTACTTGTATCCATTTCATCAGCGTACTGGGTATACAGACTCAGCCAAGGAAACAAAGAAACCTTATTTCATGGAATTTGTATATGGATGAGGAAGTAATACAGACAATTAAAACTTAACAGTAAATAACATGGTAATAGATGATATATGACGTGAAAAAATAAATGAGGTGATGAGGATTGGGGATAATTTTTGTGGGGATAAGTGTTAGGTATGATATATAGAGATCAATTTTGGCTTAATCAAAAGATAATATTTGAGCCAGAATTTGACAGAAGTGAGGTGGGCATGTGGGTATCTCCAGAGAAAAAAGATCAAGGGAGAAGAAAGAGTGCCAATGCCTTAGAGTGGGAGCTTGACCTGGCTCGTTCAATCTACTGTGTGGGCAGAGTGTGGCTTGGGGAGTTTTGGCCAGGGAATCAGTAGCGCAACATGTTGTTGAGACAGTAATAAGTGGACCACATCTAGTAGGGCATTTGAATCGCTATGAAAACGTTGGTCAGAGATCCAGAGCCTGTTGATTGAAGAGAAGCACTGGTTCCTTGAGGCAGATAGATATACTTAGTATGTGATTATCGAGCTGACAAAATACATCATTTTAAGTCTCTACCCATCATGCTGATTAAACACAGCTCACTTTGATCTACAAAGGACAACAGCCTGCATGTGCCATTGTGCCATGGGACTATATGAACTCTCCAGTTCTCCCTCACCACACACATACAAAAAAATAGGTTTTGAAGTCTTGACATTCTGCAAAATATCCACAGTCTCCACTATAATGATGCCATCATGCTCACAGAATTTAGCAAGTAAAAAACACTCCAGTGAAGACACTGCACATTGTCCTGGATGGAGGATAAAACCTTTAAAGAAGTGACAGGTCACTCTAGCCAGTTTGGCTCAATGGATAGAGTGTTGGCCTGCAGACTGAAGGGTCTCGAGTTTGATTCCAGCAAGGGTTGCTGGGTTTGATCCCCAGTAGGGGGTGTGCAGGAGGCAGCCCATCAATGAATCTCTCTCATCATTGATATTTCTATCTCTCTCTCCCTCTTTCTTCCTTTCTGAAATCGATAAAAAATATTGTATATTAAAAAAATAAAATAAAGGAGTGATAGATCTTCTGGAACAAAGAGAGTTTCTCTTGCTAGCTTTGAAAACATTAGCTGCCGTATTGCGAGAGGGCTTCAGTGACAGCCATGTGGCAACAAACAACATCTGCCTCTCGGAGCAGAGCAGGCCCAGCCAGTGACCAGTAAGAAGCCAGGGCCCTTGGCTGTAGAGCTGCATGGCTATGAAAGCTGCCAACAATCTCAGTGGACGTTTCCTAGCAAGCTTCTGGAGAACACAGCGAGCTGACTCCCTGGCTGCAGCCTAGTGAGACCCTGAGGTCAACTAAACTGTGCCAGACTGACTCCGGAACCACGAGAACTGGGAGATCATAACCGTGGTGTTGGAAGCTGCTACATCTCTTAAACTTTGTCTTATAAGGCGAACTAAGCTAGGAGAATTAGGTCTTGGTTCCAAGGCTATCAGTTACATAATTATGCAGAAATGGTACATAAATTTCACTTTTAAAGTTTGATTTTATTGAACTAACTTGCATTTCACAGCTTTAGTTCACATCATTTAGTCAGAATCAACTGAGAGATGAAATCACCACGTCTCAGAGATGAATGATTTTTTTTTGTCAGTTGTCCCAAAAATGTTCTTTATAAATACTTCTCCCACCTGCTCTTCAGTTCAGTACTCAGATTAGAAATTTAAAAGTCAAACTTGCGTAGTTTCCTTCTGTTTAGAATTCTTATACGGAATGATTGCTAAATTCTTCACATGTTTTCAGTGCAGTGGTATATGTAATCGCTTAAGTTTTTTTTTCTTTCAGTAATTGATGTACTGAAATATGTTGATAGATTTCGTAATCTTGAATTATCCTTGGATTTCTAGAATAATCCTATGACTCCTCTGCATGGAGCAAAGAATATCTGTTTTATGTGGTAATCACAACAAATTTCCACAGTAGTATTTTATGAAATAAGTAGCTTGTGTAAAATTCCTTGATATTGAGAGTTTTTAATTTATTTCTAAACCCTCCTCAACATCTTCCATGTAATTGAGCTTAATCTTTATTCTTCTACAATATATACTCTAGTATTCTCTAAGCCAAAATAATTCAATATTTGCCCTTCGGTTGACCAGTAAGACAATCAAAATAATAAATTGCTACAAACTTTATATAGTATCTTAATGTGCCAAATAGGTTTCATTAATCAGCTGGTTAATACAGGTTTTGTATCCTGAACCAAATGGAAAATTTCCTCTTTTTTGTTACATGCCAATAAGATTTTTCATTGAAATGGCAAAGCCTCACATTGTTTGAACATGAGTGAACTGTAAAAACTTGTAATGTTGACTATTTTTCTTACTCTCAATCATATCAGCGTGTCATCAATAGTAGAAACCAATGTGATATTATTTACAATGATAGAGACTCTCCGTGTATTACTTGAGGAAGAGAAACAAATCAGTATCTCTGAAACAGGAAATTCAATGAACACTTCAGTTCCCACCTGGTGAAAGCAATCTTCTCCTATTCATTTTTGCTTGTTGATATAAGCCAGAGATTGATGCACACATACTGTAAAGGACCAGAGAGTAAGTGTTTAACACTCTGTGAGCTATGAAGACTCTGTTGTAAATGCTTTCATCTACCATTGCAATACAGGAGTAGCCAAAGACAATCTGCAAATGAATGGGTATCACAGCGTTCCAATATAACCTTTTTTTTTTTTTTACAAAAATAGGCAGCAGTGCAGATTGCCTCAGAGCTGAAGTTTGCAGACCCCTATTGCAAAAATCATACATTAAGCAGATTAATAGTATTATTCCAAGTGCCAAGGACTACTAGTTTGCTCTAGTGAAGAGAATGTGTCACAACAGCCTCTCCAATGGAAGACATGGCTTGAATCGGTTAATGCAGTATTATTCTCAAGCCTTGCCATTCAAAACTTGTATTTACTTATTCATTTACTCAAAAATAACTAAAGGGGGATAGTTAAGGAATTAACTGCTTTTTTCACATTTTTTACTGTGGCCAGAATGATATTAAAAATATTCAATACCAGCACAGGCACTAAATAGTCAAATGGATGCTGACAAGTCAGAGTGGATAGAGGCACCAGAGCAGTGTGCAATCTACACCAAATGAATGTCAACTCTGCTGGGGACACTACACCTATGGATGTAGTATTACAGGTGTGACATGTGATATTACACTCTCCTACCATGAGGTTTCCACAGGGTTTGCAGTTGCCAACCTGAAGGTTCTGCTGGTGCTGAACAGATCCATTCCTGCTCTCTACTGGAGCCGACTCTCCCCGCTCTTGTGCCACAGCACATTGGTGGTCTGTGGCCACGTGGTAGGGTCCTGTGACACCCGTCTCCCTGCTCTAGGGAGCAGCAGGGCCTTTGGAAACCCGAATCCCCAGTTTGTTACCTGTAGCTACAAGAACCATCTTTCTTCCATCCTTAAATGCTATGCCAATGGTGTCATTTTCTGTGGATATCACAACATGACAAAATTTGGCATTTCGTGGCTCTCAGGGGACGAGTAAATATTCGTAGTTAACTTAGGGCAACTTGGGTGAGGATGCCGAGGGCTTCGGTAATCTCTGCTTATCACCTGGTAAAGGCTTCATTCAGGACAGGGGACTAAGGCCACAGCTGGGACTGGGTTAATTTGGAGTCAGTTCCTTGGTTACACAGCGAATGAGTTTCCTTTGGGGATGGATGTATGAAGTAAAATAAATTCTTTAGGAGACTCACCTAACCTTTTTTCCCTCAGGCTTGGATTTTTTTTGTATCCATACAGAAAAGACCAAGGCCATGCTTTTTACAGCAATGTGGTAACCAAGATGATTTAATTATGAAATCTGAGGTTTAGTTACCAGCTATGTAGTTGCCTATTGTGTAGGTACTTAGCTGTCTGTTGATTTCATGTGGGAGCCATATATTTTCAGTCGGATCTCTGCGTTTCAGACCACTCCCTGGGTCCTGGAGACTCCATCTGCTCTTGTGCCTTTCATAATGATCATGATGTTTTGATTTGTATGGTTCCTTCTAGCGACTGTTTGGACTATATGTGTCTACCCTGCTTGCTGGGACTCAATTTTAATTTTACCTTCTCCCACTATCTTTCCAAGTTTAACAAGCATAACTACACATATGTTCTTTTTTTATTTTTTAATCCTCACCCAAGGCTATTTTTTAAATTGAGTTTTAGAGAGAGTGGAAGCCAGAGGGAAAGACAGAGAGAAACATCTGTGTGAGAGAAACACATCTATTGGTGGCCTCCTGAATGAGCCCTGACCAGGGGCCTGGCAAAAAAGTATGTGCCCTTGACCAGAATCGAACCCAGGACCCTTTGGTCTGAAGGATGACTCTATCCACTGAGCTAAACTTTCTAGGGCTGCACATATGTACTTTAAACAATTCTTTACTTCTCTTAGCAGTTTCTCCTGGCAAGAATAAAGCCCCTCCAAAGATGTACATGTCCTGAACTTAGAACCTGTGACTATGTTACCTTACATAGCAAAACAGACTTACAGATATTTTTATATGAAGTATCTTGAACTAGGGTCATTATCTTGGACTATCCTAATGTGGATGGGCCAAATCTAACCACTTAGATTCTAAAGCTGTGGTAAGTGACAACAGAATGGTCTGAGAAATCCATGCTGCTGACCATCTATTTAAAAATAGATCAACTGATGGGCACTTGGACTGCCTTGAGATCTTGGCTATTGTAAATAATGCTGCAGTGAACATAGGGGTACACATATTATTTTGAATTAGTGTTCTGATATATTCCCACAAGTAGAATCACTGGGTCTTAAAGCAGTTCCATTTTTAATTTATTGAGGTAATTTCATATTGCTGCTTACCGTGGCTGCACCAGTCTGCATTCTCAGAAAGTGCTGGAGGGTTCCTCGTTAACACTTGTTGTATGTTGATTTATAGATGAGTGGATAACAAAAGCCGTGGTGCATTTATACAATGGAATACTACTGGGCCATTTAAAAGAAGTAAATCTTACCTTTTGGGACAGCATTGATGGACTTGAAAAGTAATGTGCTAAGTGAAATAAGTCAGTCAGAGAAAGACAAATACCATGTGATTTCACTTACATGTGGAATATAATGAACAAGATAAACTAACAAAGAGAATAAAAACAGACTCACAGATACAGAGAGCTATCATAGAGGAGGAGCTATCATAGGAGAGGAGGGGTTGGTGAAAAAGGTAAAGGGATTAAGCAAAAAACAAATAAAAATGCAACAGATAACAGTATGGTGATTAGAGAGAAAGAGGGGTGGAGGAGGTAGAGGAGGATAAAGGGAAAATAAATGGTGATGGAAGGAGACTTGGCTTGGGGTAGTGAGCACACAATAATATGTATAGATGATATATTATAGAATTCTACATAATTATATTAACCAATATCACCTTAAAAAATTCAATTAAAAATAGATTTAAAAAAATAAAAGATCAAGCCCAGTGAAACATCTGACTTCTATCATACATATCTATAGTTAACAAATTTTGATGTTTTAAATCATGAATTTGTTATATATCAGCAACAGAAAACCAATACATATCTAATCTAATAAAAGAGTAATATGTAAATTGACCCCCACTCCATTACACCTAAGCCACACCCACCAGCCAAGTCACATTCTCCAGCCAATCAGATCAATGATATGTAAATTAACCCAGCCAAGATGGCAGCTGACAGCCACAGAGCTAGAGCAAATAGGAGGCCAGCAATGGAGGAAACTGCCTGCCTAGACTGGCTGTGGTCTCTTCTCAAGGCAACAAAGTTTCAACTGTAGAAGATAAATAAACTCTAGAAACCTGCTTCCAGCCAGCCTCACTGGGACGTTGGGTCAATGGGAGCTGTGGCCAGCCTGCAAACAGCCCTAAGCCCCTCACCCATGATGGCCAGGCACCCAGTAGTGACCTGAACCCTGAAGGGACTGTGGCCAGCCTGAAAACAGCCCTCACCCAGGCTGGCCACACCCTCATGGGGTGAGGGTCCCCACTGGGGGGTTTGGCCAGCCTACAAACAGCCATAAGCCCCTCACCCAGGCTGCCCAGGTACCTCAGAAGGGACTCAAAACATGAAGTAACTGTGTGCAGCCTGAAAACGGTCCTCAGCCCCTCAACCAGGCTGGACACACGCCCATGGGGTGAAGATTCCCACTGCGGGTCTTGGCCAGCCTGCAAACAGCCATCAGCCCCTCACCAGGCTGGCCAGGCATGCCAGCAGGTGGACATTCCCCAAGGGGTCCCAGACTGTGACAGGGCACAGGCTGGGCTGAAGGATCCCCCCCCCCCGAGTGCACAAATTTTTGTGCACCAGGCCCCTAGTACATAAAATAATTATCTAGAATCTTTTAAAAAAAATTTTGACAGAGGGAGGAAGATGGCTGCCGATAAGAAGGCAGACTGAAAGACAGTGGGAGAAAGGGAGAAAGAACGAAGAGTGTGTGGATTTACCAAGTGTGGAAATTTGTGGGTGCACGACAGCTATACTCCAGAGGACTGTTGGAGAACCCGAATGGGGCTCCCTTAACCGGGCGCTGCCTCCACTGCTGCTGAAATCTCTCCCGGAGCTGCCGGCTGTGCTGCGGTGACCCGGCCATCTTGGGTGTCTGTTACCAGAAACATATATACTGCGAACAGGACACCCAGGGACCAGCCAGGAACTCAGGAAAACTGGGGCTCAAACCAAGAGTGCGTGGACCCAGACGAGCCCTGCTGCTCACGGAAAGGAAAGAAAAAAACTATATAACCAGATATCCAGAGAAGACAGATTATGGGGAGGCAAAGAAATAGCCCGCATATGAAAGAAAAACAGGCATCACCAGAAAGGGAAGTAAATGAAATGGAGGCAAGCAACTTGCCGGAGAAAGAATTCAGGGAAATGGTCATAAGGTGGATGAAAAGAATGGATGACAAATTCGACAATATGTGTAAGAACCAAGAGGAAATGAAGAAGAACCAAGAAGAAATGAAAAATGACATCAGTGCTATAAAGAACTCAATAGAAAGCATCAATAGTAGACTAGAAGAAGCAGAGGACCGCATCAGTGAGCTAGAAGACAAGGTAGAAAAAAATACCCAAGCAGAGCAGTGCTTAGAAAAAAGAATTA
>PVJC01028843.1:0-22290 GCA_004026665.1 Murina feae | reverse complement strand
ACTTCTGTGCTGGAGACACCCTTATGGGGCAAGAGTTGTTTCAGTGGAGCTTTTATGCTCACTGCATCTGCCCCGAGTGTGTTCCTTGTGGATCTGTTTTGTTTAGGTTAGTCCCTCTCTGGCCACTGGGTGAGGCTGGCTCCTGTATCTTTAAGGAGGTGTTGCTGCAGAAGCCTCTGACGCACTTGGGAGGGGCGGGCCTCAGGGAGTTCGCCGGGTGGGACGGAGCAAATAGCTATGGCGCTTCTCAGCCCTGCGCTGAGAGACACCAGGTCTCTGTGTCCCACGGTAATTGCTGCAAGCAACGCTGAGAGAAATCCGCTTTGAATTTCCTCCCGGTGCCAGTCAGTCCCCCTTCTCTGGGTGTCTGTGGGACCTCAGAAACTCACCTGGAACTGGAGTTCAGGGCCGCTCGGGACTTGTGGCTCTCTCCATTTTGGAAAAGAACCACGTCCTCCGGCGCCAGCCCTCTCCCCGAGCCCCGTGCGCGCGCCTCCGTACCTCTGTACTTTGCTTCCGCTGCTCCTCTGAGTCTCAGACTCTTCTCTAGTTGTAGGATTTTCACTCAGCCAGCCGTCCTGTGGGTGCGAGTGGTGTCCGTGTGTTCTTTTCGTGGTTTTTCTGGACCATCAGCTCATCAAGCAGGTCCTGACATGTTTAAATATCAGTTTAGGTTTGTGCCCTTGTGAGTTCTAACAACAAATCATCTTTGGCTTTTTTATACACCAATAATGAACTCACAGAAATAGAAATGAAAAAAAGCAATCTTATTTACCATTGCACCAAAAAAATTAAATACTTAGGAATAAACTTAACTAGGGAGGTAAAAAATTTGTACTCGTAAAACTACAGGTCATTGAAAAAGGAGATAGAGGAAGACATAAAGAAATGGAAGCGTATACTGTGCTCATGGATTGGTAGAATCAACATCATTAAGTTGTCTATACTACCCAAAGCAATCCATAGATTTAATGCAATCCCCATTAAAATACCAATGGCATATTTCATAGACTTAGAACAAACTCTCCAAAAATCCATGTGGAATAAAAAAAGACCCCAAATAACCACAGTAATCTTGAGAAGGAAGAACAATACACAAAACAAGATATCAAACTATATATTGTAAAAGCCCTTGCTCTCAAAACTGCCTGTTACTGGCACAAGAACAGAGAACCTAGAAATTGACCAAGCCATTATGCTCAATTAATATTTGACAAAGGAGGCAAGAGTATACAATGGAGTCAAGATAGTCTCTTCAATAAATGGTTCTGGGAAAATTGAACAGATATGTGCAAAAAAATGAAACTAGACCTCCAGCTTACATCATACACAAAATAAACTCAAAATGAATACTTAAATGTAAGATGGGAAACCACAAAAATTTTAGAAAACTCCATAGGCAGCAAGATGGCAGACATATGTTGTAGCAATATCTTTACTGATAGAGCTCCTAGGGCAATGCAAAGTAAAGAGAAAATAAACAAATTAGACTATATCAAAAATGGGCACACAGAAGAAACCATCAACAAAACAAAAGAAAATACACTGAATGGGAGAACATATTTGCCAATGTTATGTCCCGTAAGGTCCTGATCTCCAAAATTTATAGGAAACTCATACATCTTAACAAACTGAAGATAAACAATCCAATGAAAAATGGGAAAAGGACCTAAATAGTCACCTTTTGAATATAAACATACAGAAGAGCCATATGAAAACATGCTTAAAGTCACTAATCATCTGAGAGATGCAAATCAAAATGACTAAGAGGTACTGTCTCACACCTGTCAGAATGGCTATCATCAACAAATTGACAAATACAAGTGCTGGCTAGGATGCGGAGAAAAAGGAATCTTCGTGCACTGCTGGTGGGAATGCACACTGGTACAGCCACTGTGGAAAAGAGTATGGAGTTTCCTCAAAAAATTAAAAATGGAACTCTCATTTAACCCAGTAATCCCACTTCTGCGAATCTATCCCGAGAAATCAGAAACACTAATCAGAAAGGACATATGTACCCCTATATTCATGGCAGCATAATTTACAATAGCTAAGATTTGGAAATAGCCTAAGTGCCCATCAGCAGATGAGTAGATTTAAAAAAGATGGTAAACCCTAACCAGTTTGGCTCAGTGGATAGACCGTCAGCCTATGGACTGAAAGGTCCCAGGTTTGATTCCAGTGAAGGGCATGTACCATGGTTGTGGGCACATCCCCAGTAGGCAGTGTGCAGGAGGCAGCTGATCGATGTTTCTCTCTCATCCATGTTTCTAACTCTGTATCCCTCTCCCTTCCTTTCTGTAAAAAAATCAATAAAATATATTAAAAAAATAAAAAGGATGGTAAATCTACGTAGTGGAATACGATGCTGCTGTGAAAAGTAAAGAATTATTACCATTCAAAACAGCATGGATGGACCTGGAGAACATTATGCTAAGCGAAATAAGCCAGTTGGAGAAAGATACATGTCATATGTTCTTACTTCTTTGTAGAATATAATGAACAACATAAACTGATGAACAAAAATAGACTCAGAGTCAGAGAAGCACTGAACAGACATGTCAAATTTCAGAAGAAAGGTCGGGAAGGGGAGACAGTAAAAGATCAACCAAAGGACTCGTATGCATGCATATAAGGATAACCAATGGACACAGACACTAGGGCGGTGAAGGCCTGTGCTGGGGGATGGTGGTGGCCGGGGAGAGGTCAATAAGGAACAAGGAGACATATGTAATACTATATGTAATATTTTACAGAGAGGAAGGGAGAAGAATAGTCAGAAACATCAATGAGAGAGAAACATTCATCAGCTGCCTCCTGCACGCCCCCCACAGGAGATGTGCCCACAACCAAGGTACATGCCCTTGACCGGAATCGAACCTGGGACCCTTGAGTCTGCAGGCCGACGCTCTGTCCACTGAACCAAACCGGTCAGGACTTATATGTAATATTTTAAACAATAAAGAATTTTTTAAAAAAAGAGAGAAAAAATTTTACTAACTAAATTCTATTATTGAAACACCATTAATAAACACAAAAACTTTTTTGCATGATCATATTAATGTATTTTAGAAAATAGAAAAATTTTAGAAAACTGTCTTTTATTTTTATCCTCTTGGTACTCTTGAGAGTTTGCAGCAAACAACAGGAAGAGCCCTAACCGGTTTGGCTCAGTGGATAGAGCGTGGGCCTGCGGACCGAGAGGTCCTAGGTTCAATTCAGATCAAGGACATGCACCTTGGTTCCAGGCACATCCCCAGTAGAAGGTGTGCAGGAGGCAGCTGATCGATGTTTCTCTCTCATCGATGTTTCTAACTCTCTATCCCTCTCCCTTCCTCTCTGTAAAAAATCAATAAAATATATTACAAAAAACGACAGGAAGAATATATATAATGTATTAAAACTCATAATTTCTTATGGAAGTTTCTGTGTATGAACATAAAAACATGATTTTAAGAAGATCAATAAAGTGTTACTATTTACTATTAAAAAAAAACAACACCCTATAGAAATACATGATTGGATTTGTGTTATTTAGAGTATCACCATGAGATTGTTGATAGATTAGATATGACCATAGATGAAATGCTAAGTGCAAATGCTTTTGCAATTGACAGCCCTGTGTACACATGAACTACTAACATAGCCTGTTTTGGGAGCCAGCAGGGAAAGCTGACGGTTCTAAGCTTGCGAGTAACATGAAGCAGCACTTCAGTGAGGTACTCAAGTAGTCCTGGATAGCAGAAGGAGAATGGTCGGGGCTCCGGAAGAACAACGTATCAGTCAGCGCTTCTCAACTTCACTGTGCACGAGAAGCACTCACAGATGTTGTTAAAATGCAAATTTTGTTCTGTAGGTCCAGAGCAGCGGTTCTCAACTTGTGGGTCGCCTAAATACATCCTACAAATTAGATATTTACATTAAAATTCATAACAGTAGCAACATTACAGTTATGAAGTAGCAACAAAATTAATTTTATGGTTGGGGGTCACCACAACATGAGGAGCTGTATTAAAGAGTCTCGGCATTAGGAAGGTTGAGAACCACTGGTCTAGAGTAAGACCCAGAATTCTGCATTATCTTGGGTGTTGCCAAAGCTGCTGGTCTCCAGGTCATATTTCTAGCAGCAAAGAGTTCAGGAGGATAATTCCAGTTAAGTTAATGAGGGCTTGAACTGGGGAATGAGTACAGATATAGAGAAGATGGTTCTTTTTTATATAGTGGAGGTAAAAATTGAAGAACAGAGGGGAATCATGAAAAAATGAAGTGTTTAATCAAGGTAACTACTAGTAAGAAACAAGGGTGTCAATAATATCAATGCTGAAGTCATGATTAAATTGAGAGAAGGAAAGAGGATAGATTTTTCTAATTCCATTATTTTCTTCTTGTGCTGCAGTGTGGGGTCTGACTTGGGTACTTGGGGTGGGAAAACCCACTGACTTATTCAGTCTTGTAGGAAAGGATGATGAGGAATCAAAATTTTATTCTCTGCTCATGTGTCTGCTGAATATGAGAACACAGAGACTACATATATTTAAAGAGCCCTAAAGAGAAGGGGACTAGGACATCATTCCAAGTAATGCAGTTGTAATTTGAACCAGTAAGTCATCTTGGAAGTCAAAAAGGCCATGTTTCCTTAGACCATGGTGTCAGTCCCTGCCTGTTTGCTGCTGTGAGTCCTCAAGAATAATCCCTACCTCTATATCCTGCACATGATATGCCACTGGCTTCAGATATTAATACCATTAAGCCTAAGAATATTAATAATATTAATTATTAAAATTGGTGTGATAATAATATTAACAACAGTTCACATGATTAAACACTTATTATGTGCCAAATGTGCATTTTATAATTGTTACATTAATTTTCATAATTTCAGGAGAAAGGTATTATATCACCTCTCCCCACCCTGGATACCACTGGCCCCCATCAATTACTGCTAATTGATGTGAGGTTTTGCAAGGCTAAATGGTGGGGTGGAAGAACTAGAATTCAGACTAATCAATTTAGTGGTTCTGCCAACAAGCAGGTCATTTACTCAGCTTCACTTTGAACCATCAAGTAGAATAACTCCCTTAACTGCACCTCCACAAAATCATTGTCCTTATGCTCAACTGGAGTTATAGCAGGGCACCTGGCTCAACAGATAGTTTAACTGGGCTCTGGTCCTAACTCTGCCCCAATTATCTGTATGACCTTAGGCAAAGCACTTGAATTCTCTGGGACAAAACAGTCTCACATAATTAAAAAAGAGGATTTGATGAAAGCTGTGGTTTCTCAGACCCAGCTATCCATTAGACTCAACAGAGGATGCCCTGGCCAGGTAGCTTATCCTGATAAGTCAAGGTTACGATTTACATCCTCAGTCAGGGCACAAGAATAAACCAATGAATGCATAAATAAGTGGATCAACAACAAAGATGTCTCTCTCTTTCTCCTTCCCTCTCTCTTTCTCTAAAATTAATAAGTAAAATTTTAAAAATTAGAATTGACAGAGGAGCCTTTAGCAAATACTGATGCTGGGTCCATCTAAGAAACTCTACTTCACTTAGTTCGGCAAAAAAAATTTTACAAAAGTATCTGAGAACTTCCAGTGGACAGTCTGGGATGAGCCCACACACTAGCTAGACACTCCTTAAAGGAAGTAAAGGAAGCCACTAGCTATCACTGTTCCTAAAACCTACTGATATAAATTTCCATGAGAGTAGGCATCGTACTTATGACCACCAAGACTCATTTCATGGTGAGCTTTTATTTTGGCCACAAAATCCAAGTGGGAATATACAATCTGAAACATTAGGCATTAGGGAGTTGTGATTTAAGAAAAATTCCAGATTTTACAGGTGAAAAAATATGAATGTGAAAAAGATACCCTATTTTTAAAAAGAAAGAAATTTGTTCTCTAGAATGGCCCTCTGAGGAGCCTGGAACAGCCTGGGTACTTTGTGTGCTGAGAGAGAACCTGGAGTTGAGAAATGAGTTTGGGGCCAGCAGGATCCCCCTGGATTTGGCTTGCAGTTTGAGACATTACGCAGACCGACATGAAAGAAAGCACGAGCTCTACGTGGAAATGATTTCACCCCTAATGGTTTGAATGTCAAATACCCTCCTGGGCCTCTGGGGACTGGAGTTTTCAGGCTGTGAGTGTGGCAGCACCTGGAGATCTATAAAACTCCACTTAATGGAAGTGGCATCACAACCAGCAACGCTCCCTGGAGGGTTTTCCAGTCGCCTGGCCTCTCCTCAGGAATTGTGCCAATAACTTTCTACTTTAAGATTCTTTAGTTCTAAGAATTGGTGTAGTGTCTTCTAAGTTGTCCCAATGGAGCCGCACTTGGGTTGATTCCCTTTGATCCCCACCTTCTCTCACTTCTGGTTCTGAACTGCTGAACTCAAAGATGTTTGTCTTCTGTGGCAGGATGACATCAGCGAGGAGGCAGTTCGTCGGCAGAGGAGCCAAGTCCTCAGACATGATCTCGGAAGTAGGACAAGTACATTTTGTTTCTGCGATTCAACCCAGAGAACGGCTTGGTCCCTTAAGCGTGTGCCAAATGTGTTTGCGCAACTTCAGCAGTGGCTTCCAGAATGTGGTTTAAAAATCTGCCAAGGGTTTCATTTCCTTTGGGAATGAACATATATGCCTGGCATGACTGGTGTTGGCCAGATATGTCAATGTGAATTGGGAAAACCACAAAAAGGGTTAGGGTCTGAAGAGAATCTCTGTGGCTAGGCAAGGCATGAGAATTGGCTGCAGGACTTACCCCAGTGGGAACACATTACATAGTAACAGAGAACATTGAGATCAAGTTGGCTTGGCCATGGTTCCATTTTGTTTTGGTGAAGGGTGTGTTAATACAGTGGAAAGGAACAAGAAAAGCTACCAATTTGGCTGCTGTTTCTGAACATTTGCTCTGAACATTCTTGACTTCTCCTGGTTAAAGAGAACTTTTTGTAATTGTTTCCCCTAGGCAATGGAATAAGAAAGCACACACACACAAACACACACACTACACATACAAACATACACATAGGCAAAACCTTGTAGGAAATGAAAGTCATCCATTGTCCTTTATTTCCCCCCAAAAAACACAGGTTCTTATTGGGAGAAATAAAGGCACATAAAAATGTGCATGCATATATAAATGACCACCATTTTAAGGGCTAATGTTGGTGTCTTTCAAAGGTCAATCTGTATATATAAAAGGCTAATATGCAAGGTATCCCCTTGGGAGTTTGACCGCTCACTATGACATGCAGTGGGCACCATGGGGTGATGTAGAACAAAGGAAGGCCTCGGCTGGCAGCTGGAAGGCCCTGATTGGCCCTGATCACTAGCTGGGCATAAGGACCCTACCCATGCACTAATTTCTTGCACCAGCCCTCTAGTCTTTTAATAATAACTGGAGGCCTGGTGCACAAAAATTTGTGCACTTCGTGGGGGGGGGGCTGGGTCCCACAATCTGGCCTGTGCCCCCTCGCAGCCTGGGACCCCTCAGGGGATGTCCACCTGCTGGTGTGCCTGGCCAACCTGGGTGAGGGGCTGATGGCTGTTTTCAGGCTTGGAAAGCCCCCCAGTGAGGACCCTTACCCCATGGGGTTTTGGCCAGCCTGGGTGAGGGGCTGAGAGTGGTTTTCAGGCTGCCCACAGTCCCTTCAGGGTTTGGGTCCCTACTAAGGTGCCTGGCTGGAAGCAGGTATCTGGGATTTATTTAATTTCTATAATTGAAACTTGGTCCCCTGCTTGAAGCCTGGGTTGCTCCTGACAGCCCAAGGTCCCAGCTCTGCAGGTATGTGGGGTTTGTTTATCTTCTATAATTGAAAATTTTGAAGCCTTGAGTAGAGCTCAGGGCCCACAGGGCCCTGGCTTCCTCCATTGCCTGGGCAACTGCAGCTCGGTGACTGCCACCATCTTAGTTGAGTTAATTTGCATATCTGCTCCTGATTGGTGGTGGACGTGGCTTGTGGGCATAACAGAGTGAGGGTTAATTTGCACATTACTCTTTTATTAGATTAGATAAACTTCACTTTGTAATACTTTATAGTTTACAGAACAATTTCACATATTTCATCTAATGAGTCCATGAACTTGGTAAAGAAGAGATTAGTTTTCTGTCCATTTTAACACCTGAGAAAATAAAGGATTAGAAATTAGGGCCCAGAATCAGTATAAAAAACATGGGTCATTTCCATCCAACCTCTCCACCGTGTTGACTATCTAATTTTGTTCTTAGAAGAAGCAGAGGTCAATTAGCATGTGACTCATCTATTTATAGGGTTAGAAACAAGGCCTCATATCTCAGTGTGTGGTCTAAGTGTGACCAGCAGCAACACACACTTCTTCCTGGAGCCTTTCAGGCCCACCCCAACCTTCTCAATCAGTGTCTGCCTTTCCTCGGCATGCCCCTGTGGTGATTCATGTGCACAGTTAAGATTTGGACACCCTGGGCGCCAGCTGGGATCTCAGTCTCAGCTCAGCCACATTCAGGAGTTCCTAAATACCAGAACTTCATAAGCTGGGAACTCAGAAGAAATCTTCACCCTAGGGTTCCATCCCTGAGGTTCTGCTTCTGGGATGGGACCAAGACAAAACCTCCACAGGTTGTTATAATATGCTGCAGGGTTGAGAGCTGTCTCTGAGCTCCTTCTTGTCTTGGATGAATCTGAGAGCCTTGTCTATAAAGAATGGGCCTTTTATGCTTTGTCCCCACCCGAGGCTTTATTTATGTCTCAGGATTTATATAACATTTTTTATTGAACCTGACCTTTTCCTTTCTGTCCAGAGGCTCTGCATTCTTGAATCCCCCTTTAATAAGTACTTCCAGAGGTACCAACCCCTCTATGTGGTAACTGTACCAGTACTGTGGTGAATTTTATTCCCTTCTTCTATTCAGTAAAAGGAATTAAAATGTCATGAAAGGGCCCATGAATGAAGGCAGGCACAGCCATCAGTGGGACTGAGCCTGACTCGTGAGTGAGAAGCTGTGAACAGCACAAAGCACGATGCAGTGCTGAAGGCGCTGGGTAAGGAGGCATAGCCCACACAGCGCACTCTTCAGGAAAAGATCTCAAATTTCCATTAAGACTGGCATAAAAGTCAGCATGTGCAACCACCAGCAATAGTGCCAACAAGCAAGTTCTAGGAAAAGTCTGGATCCCAGGAGAAACCTGGCTGTTTCTGGCAAGGTGGTGAGAGACCCCAAGACGTTATTTTCTTCATTGTACTTATTTAAAAAAAAAAAAGCAAATACCAAAACAAAACCCACATTTTCCTGTGTGTACAGAGTCATGCTGTAAGATTTGGGAATGTGTTGAGCCATCTGCTGGACATAGCAAGAGGGAAAGTTTATTAGGGAGAGATTACTCCTGGGTCAGGAGAGGACAGCTGCACAGCAAAGGCCCCTGAGCCAGCCTGTGTATGAAGGAGCTGGTAACACTAGATGTCCTGTATTTCACTGCTTCTTAGATACGCAGAAATGGCACCAGGCAGCAGGGCCCATGCTGATTTATTGGATTTTGCAAAACAATATAGAAATTGCCAGAGGGTTCTTGTAGAGCCCTGCCCTGACAGTGCTAACACAAGCACAGGTGCTCATATTTTCATCTGACATCTGTGCTTGTCTGGCTTCTCAGTGCACATGCGAGGACACGTGCTTAATCTGGGCACCACACACTGAAAGTGGGCAGCTGTTGCCATCCCTGGCTGTCGGACTTGTGCCTGCCATATCCCTCACTATTAACTGCCTTTTCTCTCTTCTTTATGTTGTCTCATCGCTTAACAGCTGTATGGGTAATTATTTTATTTTCTTCTCCTCCAATTTTTTGAATACCTCTCATTACCTCCTTCCTATCTCTTCCTGGCCCATATACTCTGGGCACAACCCAATTCCCATAGCTAAAGCTCCCACTATCTCTCTCTGTAGCTTAGGATCTCAGGGAACCTAGAAATAATGGAGCAGAACTTTTCTTGGACCTTGGTGAGAGGCAGAAGCTTCTGGGCTCCCGGCACCATGTGTCTTTGATGCTTGCTGCTCTGCATGAATAGGCTGTCCTGTGACCACCCCATGACAGGGTGTTGTAACCATCCATTCAGACAGTGAAGCATCTATTCTCCTTGCAGGTCTAATAGCAGGGTGTGGATAGTGTGATTGAGTGGGCCTTCAAGGTACAAAAGCCGGTGGTTCTCAATCATGTAATGCTAGAATTCTCTGGGATATTCTCAAAACATACCAATTCCTGGGACCATCCCCCAGAATCCTCACCTAACTGGGCTGGTGATGCTCAGGTAGGTATTTTGTTTCACAGGCTGTTGGCTGGTTGAAAGCCACTGCTGTTCCTCTTTCTATGGATAGAGTCTCAGATAGTGTCAAATCACCAAATCTCCACTTCCAAGAGGATGGTTTTGGTATGTCCCAAATGTGAATTCTAGAATCCATGTAAACGCGAGCAGGGATATGTCACTTTTGTTGATCTGATGGGGAAGGCCAATGGGAATGAGAATGTTAGGAAAATGCAATTTTGCTGCTGCCTGGCATGTGCAGTGGCTTATTAACTGCTAACTAAGTGTTGCCTGATAGATAATGCTCCCAGAGGGGCTGGCTGTAATGAACAAGACAGAGGAATGCAGCTCTTCATAATTACACATTAGTGCAGCTCACATCTATTGCTCCCCTTAAGGCCTCTGTGCCAGGGCCAAATTTCCATTGCTTATTCAATGATATTGTGATGTTGTGTCCACAGCCTAGCTGCTTTTAGATTTGCCCTAATTTCTTTGGCTTGGGAATGCCTCTGCAATGGCTACGTTTGCATATCTGTCTTAATTACCCTTTCCTTAAGAAGAGAATGGGAACTGTCACTCTCACTGGAGTGCAGTGAGCAGGTTTGGGCTATGGCAGAGGAGGAACTGCAGAATCACAAAGCTGCCTGCTTCCAGCTGTTCTCATTAAACTGGCCCCTGGGAACACAAATTAACACACCTGGTCCTCTCTGCTAGCAGTGGAAGCCACATGCACTCTTTTTTTTTTTTTTTTTTTTGAGAGGATAAACTTTTTATTTTATTTATTTATTTATCTTTATTGTTTAAAGTTTTACATATGTCTTCTTTTCTCTTTTTCCCCCAAATGACCCCCACCTCCCAGCCATTCCCACCCCAGGCAAGCCCCCGCTGCCCAGTGTCTGTGTCCATTGGTTATGCTAATATGAATGCATTTAAGTCCTTTGGTTGCATTGATTCAAGAATGTATCTTTAGCATCCTCTCCACCTATGGCAATGGAATGGGAAGGCAAGACTTTTAAAAGGGAACACTTGTATAGTAGCTATGATCCCTGCTGGTGGAGTTTCCTACAAAGAGGTTGGAATGTTAGGGTTATGAGGGATCCAAAATGCCACTTAGCCTGGGGTCACATAAGCAAATGTGCATGTAGGCCTGTCTGAGGAAACTTTCTGTGATGATGGAAATGTTCTATACCTGTAATGTCCAGTGTGATGGCCACAGGTATGAGTAGCTGTTGAACACTCAAAATGTGCTAGAAACTGGAAATTTAAGTTTATTTATTTCAACCAGTTTGAATTTAAATTTAAGTAACCTCAAGTGGCTGGGGGGCCACTGAATTAGACACCTCAGGCCAGGGTGGGGGGTAAACTGGACCCTGATAAGCCCTTGGAACATAATAGAACCCAGTACTCTGTCCAACATATAGTTGCCATGTGGGAGTTCTAAGGCTTAGTGGTGAAATACTCTGATTTTTAAAGAGAAGAGAACAATTCAGAATTTTATTTGAAATCTCCTAAGTTTAAAATGTTGGAAACAATTAAAAATTGTAAAGAGCTTGGACTTTTCTTCTAGTGCAATTCCTTCATTTTACAGATGACTCAGGTGACTCGTACTCTAGGTGACATAACAAGAGGGTTGTGCAGTCTTCCCTGATCTATAGTCTAGGTTTTTTCTCTCATCTCTGAATTGGTATACACAGGTTCCATGTGTTCTCAGTCTCAATTGTACCTATTTTATCCTGGAGATGTCTTCATTTTGCCAGACTGATCTGTTAGTGTGTTCCCATCTCTTATTCTGCAGGCAGTGACAGTTTTCCCCGAGCATGTGAAATGCCCTGATGGCAAAAGAGAGGGAATTTTTGTCTCTAGATTTAGGAGGCTGAAAGCTGTCTGAGTAGAGACCTGAAATTTCTTTGAAGTCTCATATTTTATCTAAAAAAAAAAAAGCAAACTTTGAAGTCTCATATTTTATCTCAAAAATGCAAAAATTAAGTCTTCTCCTTAATATATTTATGCTTGTTTATTATTAAAACAAAAACTCTCTTTCCTATCTTCAAGTAAAACTGATTTTTCAAAGAGAAGTAATTATTTTATCTTGTGGTTTAATGAAGCATCTGGCCCACAACTTATATCATTGGGTACCACATATTCCAATTTGAAAAGTGCTAATTCACGGCAAACAACTTTAATGGTCTATTTAAGTTTCTTTGCCATTCAAACTATCCATCATTTAAGAGATAGAGAGGAGGCTTCTGGCTTGGAGATGTCAGGATTTCTAGTTTTTCCAAGATGTGAGGTAGTTTGGGGTAATGAACTTGGATCTTGTTTCATTATTCTTGAGTTTCAGATATTTCAACGGCATAAACACAGAGACAGGATAAAGTAGGAATTACAAACTGAAACAAAAGTGATTAATCCAAGATCATTGGCTATTTGAATGCTATTGTCTTCAAAGAGAGAGATACATGAGAAATCATTGAAGTTATGAGGAGGAAAAATCATGTTGTGGGGGAGATAGTGAAAATGGCCTCAGTTCAGCCTCCCATAGCATTTCATTAAGGCAAGCCAACATAGGAACATTGTATTGGGCAATAATGCAGATAAAAGAAGAGCAGCTTTCATGAAGATAAGTCATAGGCCTTCAGTCCTGGGTTCATTTTGTTATTCTGTATTTCTTGGTGCACCAACATATTTTCTGTGTTTTTGTTTAGCATCATCCCATCCATACCTCAAAGGATTCCAGGCAGTTAGAGGATGTACAGGAAAGTAAAAAAAGATCCTAAGATTGTGGCTAGTCATGGCTTAATAAAGTTAGTAAACAAGCAGGAGAGATGTATTCTGAGCATATTAGTCTTTTAATTTGACAAGAGACCCCTTGGGTATTTATTGTCTTTTTCCACAGTCAGTAAAGCAGAGTGAAGTGAGTTGTAGGTTCTCATAAATGTGATTGGTCTTATAATGAACTTTTGTTATTCTGGACAAATCCTTAGGTTCCTTTGGTCTCATCCCTGCACTATTTATCTTCTCTGCTTTTGTCCTTTTGCTGTAATTAAAAACTTATTTCTAGCTTTATGAGATACTAGAGGCCCGGTGCACAAGATTCATGCATTGGAGGGGTGAGGAGTGCCTCAGTCAACCTGTGCCCTCTCGCAGTCCGGGCTCTTGCAGTCCGGGACTCCTCTTTACAGCCCACCTGCAGCGGTGGCTCCAGCCACCACCACTGTGCTTGCCAACCGTGAGCCCAGCTTCTGGCTGAGTGGCACTCCTGCTATGGGAGCGTACTGACCACCAGGGGGCAGCTCCTGCATTGAGCATCTGCCCCCTGGTTATCAGTGTGCATCATAGCGACCGGTTTTTCTGCTGTTTGGTTAATTTTCATATTATGCTTTTAATTATCTACACTTATAAAAGAGTAAAATACAAATTGGTATCACTCCGCTATGCCCACCAGCCAATCAGAGGGATATGCAAATTAACCCAACAAATATGGCGGTTAATTTGCATACACAGGCACGGAGTGGAGACTGAAGACAGCATAGAAGGAAGCCAAGTGCTGCAGAAGGGAGTGAAGTGGTGGAAAAGAAAACAGAGCCGAGACAGTGGAGATGATGGAGAAGGGAGGGAGTGAGCACTGGAGACAGGAGGGAGCAGAGGCAGTGGTGGAGGTGGGAGGGAGCTGAGGTGGCAAAGAAGGGAGGGAGTAAGGCAGGCTCAGGAAGCCCTATTCTTCTAGGAATCTTCCTGCAACAGGCCTTTAGTATAGGATAATTGACACATAATCTTTAGTACTTTCCCTAGTTTTATTGAAAAATAATTGTCATACATTCTTGTGTAAATTTAGGGCATACAGCATGATGGTTTGATTTATATATGGTGAAAAGATTGCACAATAGATTCAGCTAGCATCTATCTTCTCATATAGGTAAAAGAAAAAGAAAAAAAGAAAAAAAGAACTTTTTTAACAATTTGCTATATATCATGTAGCAGTGTTAGCTATAACCATGTTGTACATTGCATCCTTAGTACTTATCTAATCTAATAAAAGAGTAATATGCAAATTAACCCTCATTCCATTACACCTGAGCAATGCCCACCAGCCAAGCCACACACACCAGCATATCAGAGCAGCTGTATGCAAATTAACCCAGCTAAGATGGTGGCCAGCAGCCACGAAGCTAGAGCAAACAGGAGGCTTCCATTGCACCAACGATGGAGGAAACTGCCTGCCTAGGTGGACTATGGCCTCTGCTCAAGGCAACAAAGTTTCAATTATAGAATCCACAGAGCTGAAGCAAACAGGAGTCTTCATTGCCTGCCTAGGTCTCTGCTCAAGGCAACAAAGTTTCAATTATAGAAGATAAATAAACCCCAGAAACTTGATTCCAGCCAGGCTTGCTGGGACGTTGGATCAATGGGAGCTGTGGCCAGCCTGCAAACAGCAATCAGCCCCTCACCCAGGCTGGCCGGGCACCCCAGCGGGAATTCCACGCTGATCCAGGACACCCTTCAGAGCAAACCAGCTGGCCCGCACTCATGTGCCAGGCCTCTATCCTATATAATAAAAGGGTAATATGCAAATTGACCCTAATAGCAGAATGACTGGAAATGACTGGTCACTATGACACACGCTGACCACCAGGAGGCAGATGCTCAATGCAGGAGCTGCCTCTGGTGGTCAGTGCATTCCCACAGGGGGGGCTTTGCTCATCCACAAGCCAGGCTGATGGCTGCCAGTACAATGGTAGTAGTGGGAGCCTCTCCTGCCTCCTCAGCAGTGCTAAGGATGTCCAACTGAAGCTTAGGCTTGCTCCCTGCTGCTAAGTGGACATCCCTTGAGGGAGGGGTCCCAGACTGCGAGAGGGCACAGGCTGGGCAGAGGGACACCCCCCCTCCCTAGGTGCACAAATTTTTGTGCACTGGGCCTCTAGTTTATCTTATAATTGGAAGTTTGTACCCTTTATGAATTTCCTTCAATTTTCCCCAATTTTTATCTCCTCAAAATATCACCAGCATACTAGTGTTTTGAATTGCCTGCTAGATACAGCCTTCCTATTGAGATGTCATCTACATACATAAAAGCCTGAGCAACAGTTATGACTGGCCAACTGGTCATTATGATGTGCACTGACCACCAGGAAGCAGATGCTCAACGCAAGAGCTTCACCCAGTGGTCAGTGCTCTCCCACAGCAGGAGCACTGCCCAGCTGACTGGGATTTGTGGGGCTGGGATGAGCTCCTCCCCAGAAACCCACAGGTTGTGCACCACGCCTCTAGTATGCAGGTAAGGCTTAAATTTATTTTATTTCTTTTTTCTTTATTTATTTTTTGTCTTTATTGATTAAGGTATTACATATATATCTTATCACTCCAATGCCCCCCTACCTCCCCACTCATGTCCTCATGCCCCTGCTGTCTGTGTCCATGGTTAAGCTTATATGCATGCATACAAGTCCTTTGGTTGATCTCTCCCTCTTACCCCCACCCTCCCTTACCTTCCCTCTGAAGTTTGACAGTCTGATCAATGTTTCTCTGTCTCTGGATCTGTTTTTGTTTGTCAGTTTATGGTGTTCATTTTAATCCATAAATGATTGAGATCACGTGATATGTATCTTTCTCTGACTGACTTATTTCGCTTAGCATAATGCTCTCCAGTTCCATCTATGCTGTTGCAAATGGTAAGAATTCCTTCTTTTTTATCACAGCACAGTATTCCATTGTGTAGATGTACCAGTTTTTTAATCTGCTCATCTGCGGATGGGCACTAAGGCTGTTTTCAAATCTTAGCTCTGGTAAATTGTGCTGCTATGAACATAGAGGTGCATATATCTTTACTGGTTGGTGTTTCTAGTTTCTTGGGATATATACCTAGAAGTGAGATCACGGGTCAAATGGGAGTTCCATTTTTAGTTTTTTGAGGAAAATCCATAATGTTCTCCACAGTGGTTGTACCAGTCTGCATCCCCACCAGCAGTGCATGAGGGTTCCTTTTTCTCCGCTTCCTAGCCAGCTATTGTCATTTGTTAATTTGTTGATGCTAGCCATTCTGACAGATGTGAGATGGTATTGCATTGTCATTTTGATTTGCATCTCTTGGATAATTAGTGACTTTGAGCATGTTTTTATATGTCTCTTGGCTTTCTTTTTTTAAAAATATTTTTTATTGGTTTTTTACAGAGAGGAAGGGAGAGGGATAGAGAGCTAGAAACATCGATCAGCTGCCTCCTGCACACCTTCCACTGGGGATGTGCCCGCAACCAAGGTACATGCCCTTGACTGGAGTCGAACCTGGGACCATTCGGTCCGCAGGCCAATGCTCTATCCACTGAACCAAACTGGTTAGAGCTCTCTTGGCTTTCTGAATGTCCTCTTTTGAAAAGTATCTATTTATGTTAGTTGCCCATTTTTTAATTGGGTTGTTTATCTTCCTTTTGTTAAGTTGTCTGAGTTCTCTGTAAACGTTGGAGATTAAACCCTTATCAGTGATAACATTGGCAAATATGTTCTCCCATGCAGTGGGCTTTCTTGTTGTTTTGTTGATGGTTTCTTTTGCTGTGCAGAAGCTTTTTATTTTGATGTAGTCCCATTTGTTTACTTTCTCTTTAGTTTCCATTGTCTTAGGAGCTTTTTAGGTAAGGATATTGTTACAACAAAATGTCTGATATTTAGTTGCCTATGGATTCTTCTAAGATTTTTATGGTTTCCCATTTTATGTTTAAGTCCTTTATCCATTTTGAGTTTATTTTTGTGTGTGATGTGAGTTGGTGATCTAGTTTCATTTTTTTTGCATGTATCTGTCCAATTTTCCCAGCACCATTTATTGAGGAGACTGTCTTGACTCCATTGTATGTTCTTGCCTCCTTTGTCAAATATTAATTGAGCATAGTGGTTTGGTTTGATTTCTGGGTTCTCTATTCTATTCCATTAATCTATGTGTCTGCTCTTGTACCAGTAAAGTTTAAATTTTGCTAAACAGAATTTACTTTTTCTCCCAAATCTGCTCTATGTCCTGTACTTTTTCTCTCAGATAGTGGTAAAATGGTTTACTCAGTTTCTCAAGTTAGATAATCCTCCATTATTTTTGACCACATTAAATTAGATTCCCATTTTGTCAAATTTCTTATATATTTTCCAGCATTTTCTTATCACCATGTCTTGTCTAGACTATTGCTATAGCATATAAACTACTTTTCCCCAACCCATAGTCTTTCTCATCTCTGGAGTAACTTTAACACTGCCCTCCTGAAATCACTAAAAAATAAAATAAAAATGGATATAGCAGATTCCTGCTTCAAATTCCCTGTTGATTCCTGTTATTCCAGGATGAAGTTTAATTTTTTTTTATAAAAGTGACTCCAGTTTGATTTGTCCAACACAGACCTCAGTTTGATTCTTCAACCTATGATAAGTTTTTTTATTTTTCCAGTTTTCACTTACATACTCAACAGTCAAGCCACAGAGTACTGCTACCCATTCCTTAAAACTAGCACATCTTGTCATGGCTCTGGGTTGTTGCCACACCATCCCTTCTGTCTGGGATGCACTTTCCTCTGTTTTAATTCCCCTTTCAAGTTTGATTTCAAATGCCAGCTCCTTTAAAATTTTTCTACAACTCTTCCAACAAATTCTGAATTTCTCAATGCTTTGTGCACAGCTCTTTTATGGCTGTGCTCCTGAAGACACAGACCTTGCTCATCTTTGGTCCCTGGGGCCTAGGACAGTCCCTAGCACAAGGTAGATGCCCAGTGAACCTTTGTGCAAACATTAATCTTACTAGTGACAATGGCCAGCTATGGAACCCTTTATGGTAAGATGAAGGATCATTTCTTACACATTTTTGTGTCATCAGTGACCATAACATACTAAGTGCTCTCTAAATCAAGCATGTCAAACTCAAAGGTTAACATGGGCCAAATAAACAAGGGTTAAGTTTACGTGGGCTGCAGAAAAACAAAAGCCTCAATTTTTGTAGAAATGTAGGCTTATTTTGATAAAGGCATGCTGAATACTAAGGGCTGAAATAAATCAGTAATTGTTAACATAAAATAATGGAACACTTTAATAAAAATTAATATTATTTATTGAACATTAAGTTACCAGACACTGAATAACTGCACAAATTAATAAGTGCAATGCAAATAAACCTATTTTTCTTGTTCTCTGAAAGCAAAATATTTCCTGTTGCACACACCAAACAAGTCAGTACAAGACTAATGATGAGCCAATCAGCTGCTAAAATATTCGTGTGGAGAGAAATGGTGTGCCTGCACGTAAGGCATGTAAGGGAAATACAATATGATTATAGTAATCAGTCATTAGCGAACATTGTAGTTAGTTATTAATAACTAGAGGCTCAGTGCATGAAATTCGTGCATGAGGGTGTCTGTCCCTCAGCCCAGCCTGCACCTTCTCTAATCTGGGACCTATGGAGGGATGTTCAATTGCTCCTTTAGACCCAATCCTGATGGGATCGGAACTAAATGGGCAGTCAGACATTCCTCTCACAATCCAAGACTGCTGGCTCCCAACCACTTGCCTGCCTGCCTGATTGTCCCTAACTGCTTCTGCCTGCCAGCCTGATCACCGCTAACCACTCCCCTGTCAGGCTGATCGCCACCTAACTGCTCCCTGCTGGTCTGGTCACCCCTAACTGTCTTCCTCTGCAGACCTGGTCCCTCCCAACTGCCCTCACCTGCTGACTTGGTTGCCCCCAACTGCCCTCTCTTTCAGACCTGGTCCCTCCCAACTGCTCTCCCCTGCTGGCCATCTTATGTGTTAGAGTGATGGTCAATTTGCGTATTACTCTTTTATTAGATAGGATTATGTATAACAGGATATTGTAAAAATTAAGTTACAAAATTTTTACTAAAATATTTCTTACATACTGTTATATTTATTGGGCTGCAAAAATATTTGTTGTGGACAGCATGTGGCCCATGGGCCAAAGTTTGGCATGCTTGCTCTAAATATTTATGGACTCACTGCATTGAAGATTCCCAGAAATCAAACATCATGATAACTAATTATCTCTCTGTCACTTAGTTTTATGGCCTTGGAAAGTCTGTGAGGAAATCAGAACTTCCAAAGACCAGCAGTCCATCATGGTGGTCATTTTTTTTTTTTGTTTTAATATATTTCTACACAGAAATTATACTAAGCATGGTGATAGCTACTATTTATTGAGAACCTGAAATGTGTCGTTTTTTGCATTACAAATAACCTCTTCCAATTAGTGTTTCTTTAAAAGCAGCTATGATTGAACTAAGGGCTATTATCAGAAAAACCCTGGAATGTATTTTAAATTACCTTGAGCATCTCTAAAAGACTCAGATTATTGTTTAAGCTCTTTAGACATTACTTTGCTAATCCTTCTCTAATGATCTCATCTTCAGAAGTAGCATAGGCAGGAGAACTGTTGAGCCTCCCTTCCTCCCCTCCTCCCCAATAACACAATAATCAGATTTTGGTATCAACATAACTCAGAATGATTTTAGGACATTTTAGACAAAATATATAGCCACTTAGATTGCTGTTGTTGCAGTTATCTCATCACTCTTAGAACTTAAGTGGAAATGGAAAAAAAACAAAGATCAGGGAGTTTTTGGATCCGTTACTCTTGGTTTAGCTATATAAATGCTCTGGGTCTGCAGCAAAGTGTGACCTTTAGGCAATTGAATTCACAGAAAATGAAATCATTAAAGCTTGGAGCAAGATGTTAAAATTTCATCTGAGGTAGAAGCTACTAGATTCCAGAAACCCTTTTGAAAATGGCAACTACTTAACATTTACAGAGGGAGAAACTGAGATACTTACCAAATTACCAATTTCTGACTCATATGTCATTCTTATTTAAAATTTAACCTCCATTTCATTTTTTTAAATTTTACAAATTCATTTTACTTTATTATTTTGTACTTTATTTATCCACATGTTTATTTTCTTTATTCCTCATTTCTTCTTGAGAATCATTTTTTTTCTTTTGAGGCTCTTCTTTCTGAAATTGTTCTTTGGAAGTCCTTGAAAGTTTGTCTCAGAGTTTTCTTATTTGAAACCATGTTAATTTCACCCTCGTATTGGGAAGAGAGTTGTGCTGCATATCAGTGATTTTCTCTTGGTTGTTATTGCTAACTGTGAGTCAGTGATGGGGCTAATATCCTTTGTGGGTTTTCTGTCTGCTTCTTGGCGACTCTGAAGTCTCACTTCAAGGAGTCTGAGTGTGGCTTTCTTTGGCAATGTTGGTCATCTTTGGGATTCAGGAATCAGATAATCATTGTCATTAATCAAGGTCTCATTCATTACCTTTTAATTGTCCTTTCTCCATTCCCTCCAAAATCTCCTTTGGTGCTCCCTTTAGATTGATACTAAAACATTTTCCTTGACCCCTTTGCCTCTTACAGTCTCTTTTAATTTTCTCTCCAGTTCTAACTAGTTACTTTAACTTTCATTTATCAAATTTCTAATAGACCCTTCTTTTAAAATAAAAATTTGCCTAATTATATTTGATAGCCTTTTATTTCTCTGCCACTTTTTGATACCATCTCTCATTTTTCCATTGTGCTAATGAAACACATAACATATGATCTACCCTCAACAGTTATTTAAGCATACAGTACAGATTGTTGACTGTAAGCACAAGGTTGTAAGGCAGATCTATAAACTTCACCTTGCCACCTTTTATTTTTTAAACATGGCAAATTAATATTTCATTAATCCTATTATCTGTATTCTTGCATTTTCTGGTTTTGCAAGTTGTTGTGGGATCTCTCTCTCATTACCTGTTTATTGAAACTTTACTGTAGGAATTCTTTGATACCTAGGTTGAAGTCCATTTCTTTTTAACTACATTTTTCATTTACATTTTTAGAGTGAATTTCAGCTCCAAATCACTTAAAATGTGGGTTTACCCTATCTAATAAAAGAGTAATATGCAAATTGACCATCACAAGATGGCTTCCCCCATGTGGTCAAAGATGGCCACCACAAGATGGCCAGCAAGGGAGGGAAGTTGGGAGGGACCCAGGCCTGCAGGAGAAGACAGTTGGGGGAGACCCAGGCCTGCAGGAGAGGACAGTTGGGAGAGACCCAGGCCTGCAGGGGAAGGCAGTTGTGGGGGACCCAAGCCTGCAGGAGAGGACAGTTGGGGGGGACCATTCTGGCAGGGGGTGGGCAGTTAGGAGCAATCAGGCTGGCACAGGAGCAGTTAGGCATTGATCAGGTTGACAGGGGAGTGGATGGGGCAATCGGCAGGCGAGAGGTAGAGAGCCAGCAGTCCTGGATTGTGAAAGGGATGTCCGACTGCCCTTTTAGGCCTGATCCCAGGGCCTAAAAGGGCAGTTGGACATCCCTCAAGGGATCCCAGATTGGAAAGGGTGCAGGTTGGGCTGAAGGACACTCTCCCTTCCCCCATTCCCACTCCGTGCACGAATTTCATGCACCGGGCCTCTAGTAGTAATATATTCTCAGAGGAGACTTTTTACCCTACTTTTCTTTTTTTCTTCATCAAGAGCTCCAAGACAAGACAAACTCATATTATTTATTTCCCTTTGTTCTGAAATTTCATTTTTTAAGTTCACTAATTATTTCTCTTTTGAGGTCCTGAGTTTATTTATATTTATTTCCTTCCCTCCCTCCCTCCTTCCCTCCCTCCCTTGTTTCCTCCTTCCCTCCCTCTCTCCCTCCTTCTCTTCTTTCCCTTTTCTTTCCTTTTTCTCCTTTTTCTTCTCCTCCCTTTCTCCCTTCCCTCTTCCCTCCCCACTCCCCCTCTCTCTCCCCTCTTTCTCCCCCTCCCCCTCCTCCTTTTGCCAGAGTTCACTCTGACTTGTCATCCTACTCTAACTCTGGCATTGTTCCCTATCCTGCAGGCATAGAATCTGTTAAAATTCCAGGTTATCTGTCCCTAGTGGTGAGCAGACAACCTAGGACAAGACCTGTTCCAGCGGCAACTTACATCCTTGAATTCATCTTTTCTTTCTTTCTTTCTTTCTTTCTTTCTTTCTTTCTTTCTTTCTTTCTTTCTTTCT
>PVJC01028842.1:0-22286 GCA_004026665.1 Murina feae | reverse complement strand
TGTCCTTGTTGCTGTAATTTGACAGTCTGTTTGATGTTGCTCTGCCTCTGAATCTATTTTTGTTCACCAGTTTATAATGGTTATTATTATCCATTTTGATTTTTAGATTCCAATCAGTATTTTCTTGTTTCCTTCTATTTTATTTCATTTTCAGATCAAAACCAAAATTCATCTCAACTCTTCCACACATTGTGTTCTTTGAGTCAATGGCTCTACATAAAGCTGGGGGTAGCCTCCTTTGCCTCCAAATTACTCATGTGTACATCCCATAAAGGGATCCCTAAACCAGCAATCCCTGGGAACAGTAGTACGTGCATCGGTTCAGGGTACAGACTGGAGACAACTGTTTGGATTGAACTGTACTTGGGTAACTTCCTAAATGTGTGGTCCTACGGAAGTTGCTTAACCTTTCCAAGTTTTAGTTTCCTCAACTGTAAAATGAGGATAATAATGAAATCAACCACTTCAAAGGTTATATTACAGTGATTAAATGACTACAAGTAAGATACTTGAGGCAATGTCTGGTACCTAGAGAACACTATGAAGTATCAGTTATTGTCTCAATGACCACAAAGCCTAAATGTGGACATTATTGCAGTTGACCTACAATTTATACCCCAAAACTAGACAAAGGCACCCCTGCCCCCTGCTGCCTGTCACTTCCCCAGCTCTTCAGGCTGCAGGAATGTCTCCTCTGAATTAGGGGACTGGCTCGTGGTGGCAGGAGGGGGAGGGAGGGGGAGGGGGGGTTAATAGAAGGTGGAAAGAACCCAGTGAGAATCAGAGCTCAATAGCCAATTGTTACCCAGGGCAGAGATTTCTTTGTCTCCATTCTTTGCTTTCAGGCCACATGGCCTGAGGCTCTGCCCGGAGTCTCCAGGGAGGTGGTCTGTGCCTAGGAAACACAGCATCCTTCCAAGAGCTCTCTTCTCTTTCAGCTGCCTTTCCAAAACACCAGCAGGAGTCATGTGGTTGAATTCCTGTGTCACTGGGAAAAGGAATGCTTTATAACGTTACTCTAAGCATTCAGATCTTTCTCTCCAAATCTGGGGCGAAGTGAGGTTTCTGTGACAGGCAGCTCAGCCGGCAGTAATGTTTGGGGCCTTGGCAGGGAGAAGAGGTGAGAAGCTGCCCAGAGCAGCTGGGAGGCGGAGTCACTCACCAGCCACTGCCTAGAAGGGAAGTTTTTTGCGGAAAATAGTTAAGGGAGAATGCACTGTCAACATTTCTGCATTTTTTGCTCTTCAGATAACCAAAGAAATCAGGATGACAGGCAGAGTTCCCTACTGGGAAAATGCAGCTCTTTGCAAACCAGATTAGAGGGTTGGGAGTGGGGAGAAATATGGAGGAGCCATGCTAGACACACTTCTATTCCTGGGGATGTGGGAAGAAGGAGAGTCAGGGCTCCAGCGTGTCTCCAAATGGACGGCCCCTGAGGCTTGAAACTGGGCAGGTGGATGGGACCAGCAGTGTACGCAAATCCACTTCCCAGCTTTCTGGCCAAGGGTTTTGACTGCAGAGATGGAAGCTGATTTGTCAGGTACCCCAGGGGGTACTCAGCTCAGAAAGCAGGAAGCAGAAATGGCGAATGAGGCAGATCGGTGGCCTGGGTGCAGAATTATACCGGGGAATAGAAAGCAGCAATGGCTTTGCATTCTAGGCCAAGTTTGGGGGCTGCTGCCCAGGGGGCTGTGCCAGAAAGCAGGGACAGAAGGGCAGGGGCTTCCCAAAGCTGTGTGTCCAGGCTCACGAACCCCGGAGCAGGGAGTCTTGAGGATTTTTCTTGTATTTACTGAGTGCAATCAAGCGTATGAACGCAAGTCTGAACTGTTGGGTTCATTGTCTTGAGAAGTCTGCAAATGAATTCATGGACGAGGGAGGGGTAAGCAAAGGGAAGTGAAGGTTATTACAGCAAAAGTAACGAAGCTCTCAGCATGCAAGAGGGGTCCTGAAAAGGTTGCCCCAGACGCACACTAGTTAGGGATTATATTTCCTGCTCTTGCCTTCTATTGGCTCTTTCAAAAAAACACCAGTCAATCTCCTTTTTCCCTCATCTACCACATTTTAGTCCCCGCTCTTGGGTTCAGGGACAAGGGCTGCTCTATGGGTGACTGGCACATTCTGCCTATCTCGCTCACATCCTGACCATCTGGCTCATCTCTGCTTTATCTACCATTGTTGTAATGTACTCCTCGAATCACACAAGGACACCTCAAGAAGTCGAATTAGGAGTCACATTTATTGCAAATCCGGGACTACGAGGGGGCATTTTGCTCTCCAAATCTCGCAGTGATAAGATGGCTGCCACACTAGATTTATATAGGCAAAAATCACAAGGTATCAATTACATCTTTGGGTTTGGAATGAGGAACCGTTCTGTATCCCTGATATAGGAACAAAAGCAGTTTACAGAAGCAAAATTGGGCGTGTTCGTTAAATTATACTGAATCAATGGAAACACATTGCCTAGAGCCGTGGATCTTATGACCACTGAACCAACTGGAATGCGTTATCTGTAGCCATTGAGGTAATCTAGGATAAGAATGTACTTTCTAAAACCAGTATGACCACATCCAATGGGGTATTCACATTACAATCAATAGGCTAGTCAATAGAATACAGTTCAGAAAATCAAAATAACTTTTCTATTATGTTAGCAAGCAAATAATGACAGAAGCCAAACAGCAGGGTTAGAATTAAACTACAATTTCTACCTGAGATGATTGCTACCATACTTCCCCATCTTCCCTCCTGGCAGCCCTTACCCTAAATTGCCTGATCCCATCTAACTCCTCATGTCTTACACAATTACAGAACATGCTTTTTCACAATTGAGCACAAGGCAGGAACTCTGTTTCCTTAAGGTTGACTCAAAATTTCCAGTTTGTGGGAAATGAGGAAAAGGGGTGCTCTTATCATCACTTTCCCACCAGGTTTCTATCGTCTGGGCCTAATTTCAAAAACACTTATATAATTCTCACCTTTGAAATTAGCCTGATTTAAAATCCCTTGCTGATGTTATTTTTTCAAGTTTCCACTTAGATAAATCTTTTCGCCAATGATTGTCTAATGAAAGAGGCAGGGGATCTAATTGGGAACCTTTTCTTAATAGTCTTTCCTCTTCAAAGGAAAGAGAAAATACTTGAAACACTGGAAATTTTGACATTGGATTTATGTTTCCAAAGATGCAAAATAATTAAGACTCCAGCACAAAAATTCTTGGGGAGAGACCCTTTATGTAAATGGAAAAATAAATTGATTTCCAGAAGAGAAGCTTTGATTTTCATGGTACCCCTAGGTGCTACCAATACTACTTTAATACTGCTGTTAATGCTCCAGTGCTACTCACTGTCAGTAGTCAATACTACCGTTACGATCACTGTTAAAGTTATTTTTTAATTGTTGCAAATACTCTAAAGCCCTGCTTACTTCAGCAACCATGCACATGTAGGGCTTTTTTATTTTCTAGGCCAAAAACTCTCATTTTACTACTGCATTACATTGCCATAGCATTTTCCAATTCACTATGCTTTTATTTACTTTTTAAAATATATTTTTATTGATTTCAGAGAGAAAGGGAAAGGGGAGAAAGAGAGATAGAAACATCAGTGATGAGATAGAATCATTGCTTGGCTGCCTCCTGCACGCCCCCTACTGGGGATCAAGCCCACAACCCAGGCATGTGCCCTGACTGGACTCTTCAGTACGCAGGCTGATGCTCTGTCCATTAAGCCAAACCAGCTAGGACCACAATGTTTTTAGATATAGTGTATCACATTCATTCCTCAGAATGATCTTCTGAGACTGGAAAAGCAAGTATTATGATTTTTGCTTTTGTTTTTAACTAACTAATTTCTTGAAAAAGAAATTTCTTGACACATTCTTTGTCTCCATTCTCATGCATCTGGTAATAAATTCAAGTAAACGGGCATAAATTGAAAGTCAACCCTCTCTTAACCTATCTCCACCCCAATCTCTTTCCAAGAAATAATGACTGTTGAGAGTTTCTCTATGTTCTTTTAGAAGTCATTATGCCTACACTAGTACAATTCTGTGTGCCCTTAAAAAATGAACTCATGCACAGGAGCAGGCTCTTTTCTGTTTTGTGTCTTGCTTTTTTTCAATTAACCACATATCTTAGAGATCTTTAATAAGAATATATAGAGTCAACCTCATTCTTTAGCAGTCTATATAACTGGTTCTCTAGTGATGAGTATTTAGGTTATGTCCAGATTTTTCTGTTACAATGCTACAATGAGCAATATTAGCAAAAAGTTCTATCATGCCTACTTGGTGTTTTTCATGTATATGAAGTCAGTTAATCCTCACAACTACCCAATAACATAGAAAGCATCATTACTCCATTATAGAGATGAGAAGATGGGCAGAGAGATGTTAAGTAATTTGTCGAAAGTCACACAGCTGGTAAGTGGTGGAGCACAGACTTGAATACAGACAGTTTGACTCCAGCACCCAACCTCTTAACCAGACACCCTGAACTGCGTCTCTGTGTTTCCCATTTGTAATAAGATCTGAAAAGCCAGGAAACACGTTATCATGGGGGAAACTGAGACCAGAAAGGTTCATGCCCACTGCTGCATAGCTGCTTAGCGGTGGAATGGGACTAGAAATCAGAGCTCCGAATTCCTAGACCCTTGCTCATTCCCTTCCCCTTAGTGCCTTTAGAATGTTGTCTCTTCGGATTCCTGAGCACTTCTGAACACTCTAGATGTAACCGGAGTGTCTGCGTTGAGAGTGGTTTAGGAAAAGTGATTCAGAGACAGGGGGCCATCATGAATGAGTTCGTTTCTCAGGGTCTAACACTCCCTTCCTGCACTAGTACCTACTGTAGTTGAAGCAAGTGTTACCATAGAATATCTTTCATGTAAAAATGTATTTTCTGAGTTTCAAGTTTAAAGATACCTTATGCCACATTTTATTCAATGTTACCACGCATTTTGGGCTATTACCGCAAAGAAAAATGTATTAAAGCACGGATGCTTAGACTAAACAAAGTATGCCCAATTTAATCCTCCCTGTCTACTCACCTACCACAGAGAAAGTGGCGTGGAACCACGTTCTAGCCTGGCTGGGGGATTGCATAGCTGCACTCTGTTTCTGAAACCATCTTCCCATGTGCTGGGCAGCACTTGAGAGTTGTGAGCAAAACTATTTTCAAGCACCCCTTGAATTGAAATAGTTTAAGAATCTCCCCTAGAGCCACATACCTCCCTGGTTCTGGCCCCACTTGATTATAAATGCCTTAGATTAAAAGGCTGGAAGGCTTGTGAGAACCATCTAGTCCAGCCTTCATAAACGCTCTAGTGCTTTATTATCTGCCAATCATCTCACCACTTATACGTTCCTGAGACCCCCATGACCACCCTCTGAAAGCAAGTACTTTGTCTTTACACTTTTTATATCCCCTTCACCAAGACAGGGCTTGACCCACAGTGGAAACTCTGCAAATATTTGTTGAATCCTTACCTGTTTGTGTGTTGACCCAAAATTTACCCCCTCTATTGTACCAGCTGTTGCCTAGGGAACCTGAGCTCTTCCAAGCTTGACAGAGAACCAGATCCTTGCTTTTGCTGCCAGAAGAAAGACTTGAGAGTGGTTTCTGGGATACATACTTAAGTTTCTAACTTTTTCTTCATTTATTCATTAGCTGTGCACCCACTAGAGAGGCCAAGAGTTAGTTTCATGTGGATGACAGATGCATGGAACAGACATATACATATATAATCACAAATCCAATGAGACACTATACTATGCACATATATGCTACGTATATTCTACTTTACTATGAGAGAGACTACCCAAAAGATGTAATTGAGACCAGGGAAGATGTCTCTGAAGCAATGACATTTAAGCTGAAAGTTAAAGGACAGACAGGATGCAATTACATGCAGAGTGGAGGGGGAGAGAAGGCCAGCAGAGGGAACAGCCTGCACAAAGTCACCAATTCAAGAAAAAAGCTTGGAGTGGGAGATGTGTCTGATGGCCTACATTATATCCCCTCAGCCCTCCTCTGTTTCAGCCATAGCTGTGGTGGATGGTCCCTGTGAGCTCAAACTCACCTCTAGCTGACAGTCACCCACCTTGAGCATCTGAGCATCTTTCTGCTCTCTCTAATAATGCCTCAAGTGCAGTGTCCAAGTGCAGGGGTATTAATCCCACCCTGTCAGGCAACTCTCAACCATGGAGGAGAGAAGCTGGTTGATAAATGCCTCAGCCTCCCCTCCCTTAGGGTCACCTCTCTGGGAGGCAATCTGTTTTCTTCTCAGGAGGTTGCAGCAAAATAGAGCCCTCTTGCCCAGAACTGCAATCTGGAAAATGCACTCCATGTCTTTCTCCTCCTTCTTTTCTTTCCCTCTCTTCTCATGCCTTCACCCCTTCTCTATCACCCGCCTCTTGCACCTATGTCATTTTAAGGGAACTCAAATCTAGGATACATACATATTAGAGAAACTGAGAAAAAATCTGAAAGGGAATGAGCAAGAAAAAAAGTAAAGCAAAATGAGGTTGGGATTGTAGGTTGGGGACAGACTACACAGAGTTATGAGCCAGAAAGAGAATGTCATACTACATGCCTGTGGGTAGAGACTGGGTTACAGTAGATGAGCAATTCTGGAGGCCCTAAGGGTAGTCCAGGAACAAGATGGTGGCTTGCACTATGACGTTAGCAGCAGTGATGAAAAGAGAGGGACAGGTTGAGATATTTTAAAAGTACAATGGTCCACACTTGCTAATGGATTGAGTTAGAGGAAGGAACAGTTCAAGGATGATCTGGCTTGAGCAAATGGGTGGATGGTAGTAATAGTTAACTGAGAATAGAAGTACAGAGGAAGGAACAAGATTGGACAGGAAAATCAAGAGTATAATTTTGTTCTCCTAATATCTGAGAAGTCTGTGTGACATCCAAGTGGAAAACATCAAGTATACATTTGGATGTGAGTCAGGAGCTCAAGACAATGGCCAGACTGTAGATTTGGGAGTCATATGTGATGTTTATGTGGATGAGTCCACATAAAAAGACTGAAGAATCAGAGAAGAAAAGAGGGTCTGTGGTAGATCCCTGGAGACTCTAACATTTGGACGGTAGATAGAGAAAGAAGAGGTAGCAAATGAAATTACAAGGAGCCACCAGAAATACCACACAATCCAAGAGGGGAGAGGGTTCACTCTAGGAGCAGGGGCTGTGTCTTTTTTTGCACTGGTATCCCAAGTGCCCAGAATTGCAACAGGTACATAATATAATAAAACATCCCACAAATATTTGTTAAGTGATTTAAACAATTAGTGACTTATTGGTTGCTGGCTTGTTGTCTCTCCTTTTTCTAATTTATGTGGTGCCATAGTAACCTTGCTATTATAACAGATATCTTACATCCTCCCTACCTAAAGTTACTGATGGCGCATAAACTAACAAAATTTAGCCTCTTCAGTTTAGAATTCCAGATGCTTGGCAATCAGGTCCCTACTCTGCATACACCCCAGCTCTACTTGCTGTTTTGTGTCTCCTATGTTTTGCAAACCCTGGTTATTGACTCAAACCTGAATAGTCAGCCTGGAGTGATGTCATTTTGTTTCCCTTTCTTGTATTCTCCTGTCAACCTCCAACCCCTTCTCTAAGCAGAAGGTCAAATCCCATCTCCTCTATAAAAACATTCCCATATTTCCCCTCTGCCTGAGCATTATTAATCTCTCCCATCCTCTACTTCTAATTATCTACCAGTATAAAAATAAAAGCGTAATATGCTAATTAGACCAAACAGCCAAACGACCTTCCAGATGTCCTTCCGGACAACCTTCTGGATGAAGCCAAGGGCTGCAAGGGCTGAGGCCAAGCCCCTTGCATGAATTTCATGCATCGGGCCTCTAGTCTAATTATAATATGCATTGCTGTTTGCTTTATATTATAGGGGTATGTGAGTGTGTGTATGTGTGTGTATGTTTGTGTGCGCACGTGTGTTACCCACTAGGTCATAGCTCCTAGATGATAAGGCCCCCACAACACCTAGAACATAGTAAATGTTAAATGTACCAAATTAGGAACTGTTTCATGAGAAGCCCCAAGTTTCAGGTTGGTTTCTATTCCAGGCTTAGCTGCTTATAACCTTGGGCAGGTCCTTAACCTCTGTTGGCCTCCCATGTGTCATCTCTAAAATAAGATTAATCATATCAGGGTTGCTGTGAAGATTAATTATTTATTATTTGAAAGTGCCTGAGATCTTGGAGATTGGCATTTCTATTTTTGTGGCATCTTTCTTGCTAGAGATTGCAGTTCTTTTTAAAGAAACACGCAAAGGAGAGGCATAGGCTGTTCAAAGAACAGTTGTTGTTTTCTTCAGAACCTGAAATAATTACATCCTGTATTTCAGACAAGGTCATTCTTTAGCCTTTTAGTAAATGATGGAGTCTTTAAAAAACCTGCCTTTCCTACCAGTGACTCTAAAGTAATTACAGTGTTTATGCTGAATTATAAAAAGATGAGTAAGGATTCTATCATGCAGAGATTTCCCTGAGGAAAGAAATAACTGCATAAAACCTTTAAAACATACAAGATGTAAATGACCTTTACAGAAATAAGTCTCCTGGTCAAGACTACAGTAGAAACACTTACTTGAGGAATTTGTTCATTTCAAGACACTCAAAACATAAGCAAGTCAAGGGCAAAGACAGCAAAGTCACTGATAGAATAACTCATGTTTCATATACATTAACTCACTCAGTCTTCACTATGGTCCCATGAGATACTCAACGCAGGTCTTACTCAACCTGTTTTGTGGTTGAAGAAATTGCAAGACAGTGTGACTGTGCAACTTGTCCAAGGCCACTCTGTACTTCATGGAGCCAGGACTCAGCCTCTTTTGACTCAAGTCCAGGGCTGCTCCCACTCACCTCACTAGTGCTCTGAGCACTGTGCAAAGGGTTCCAAGGCTTCATGAAGATAAGACAGGAGAGCAAGGAGGACGGGGACTTCAGAGAGCTTCCTATGCTGCTTTGAGTCTCTCTTCTCAGCAGGTCCCTTTAGCTGCTCTGCACAAGGATCGCCTTTTCCCAGACACTAGTGTCCCTTAGAGTGTAGCTGAGCTTTATTCTGCTGCCCCCTTCCCCTCATTCAGGGCTTCCCTCCCATCCCGGCTTTATCAACTGGCTGCTGCATGGCAGTAACTAGAAAGCACTGAGCAGGAGAGTGTTAATGGTATCAGAACCCAACACACAAGGGGTAGTAGCATCTACGGAGAACTCAAGTTTGCATCCAGAGCTGGTTCCCTGTGGTTCTCTGAAGAGAGGAGTGGTACCCAGACACGGCAGCTCCTGCAGTCTGAAGGGATACCTTTGAAGAATGTCCATGACGCAAACAAGCCTCCTAACTTTGCATCTTCTCTGTCCAAATCCGTCTTCTGACAGCAGAAGTGAGTGAACTAAGAAGGAGCTTAGCCTCTGAGTCTGGAGAGGTGTTTCCATCTTAAAGATAGAAAGACAGTCACTTCCTGTAGCTTTTTTTCTCTCTCCACTGCACTCCCTCAGCACTTTTACAGCTCTTGCAACATTCCTCACCTCAGACCTTGGGTTATAGTTATCTGTAGACAAGTCTTATCTCCTCTATTGAATCATAAGCTTATTGAAAACAGAGAAAATAGTTACTACAGTGGTAGCAATAGTGGGAAGCATTAATTACTGAATATTAAACTGGGTGGTAGCTAGGTCCTAAGCACTTCACATATCTGGTATAATGAATCTTTGCAACAGCCCTAGGAAGCAGATATCATTATTTCATCCAAATTTTATAGCTGAGGAGATAGAGAAGTGGATGTCAATCCTAGATATCAATCTAATAATCATTAAAGCCAGGACCAGGAGGTCTGTTGTTATCCTTCTCTGTAACTCCTGAATGACCTAGTAGGACAATTTGACATTCCTTAAGTTACAGTAGGACCTGGAAGCACACTTACTAGGCTCTCATAACTATTCACTTGAAGTAAATTGATGTATAATTAATTTGGGAGGACACAATAATAGTTAACATTTTCATTGCTAGGACCTGGGCTAAATGTATCCATATCTCTCAATGTATTCTGCATTTACTCTAAATATCTGTCTCTACCTATCCCTCTCCCTCTCTTCTCTCCTTTTTCCCCTTCTTCCTCTTCTCCCAAACAAAACATCTGTCTTTATTTTCCTTTCAATTTATATAATGAGGAAACTGAGTCACTCATAGAGTTTTCTCCGCTCTGGATTTTGTAGATTATATTATGTAGTCCTCATAACAATTATATGATTAATCTTATGAGGTAGTTCCTATTATTATCCCCATTTTACAGGTGAGGAAAACATGGCTTAGAATGATGAAAAGTTGGGTAAGGTAACATAGAAATTTGTAAATGAGATCTCACTCATTTACTGGGATCTCACTGACTCCAAGACCACGAGGTCAGACAGCCTCACTTATGACCTTGCCCAAAGAGCATCTGCCATACAGATGCCAATCTCTCTGCTATAATTCATTTTGCTACATAGACACATAGATATTAAAGTACAATAGTGCTTACATGGTTTATGTGTACTTGCAAGTTTTATGAAGATTATAACAATATTTAATGTTTGACTAAAGCATAGTACACACAATTCTCTAAAATGACAAAGTTAGAAATTTGTCTTAAATAAATCAGAGACATCACAGTTTTATCATGGGTAGTCAATTTGGGAAGTTTTTCAAAATCAAGTTCTTTAATTCATAAGTTAAAAGGTAAAATATATAAGCAAATTTGAAAAGGATTTAGATAAAATATTAGATCCATAGTGGTTTACAAAAGGAAGCCAAGATATCTGTAATAAATATCCTATCTTTGAAAATTGTAAATGAAAGTAATAAATATTTATTATTGAACATTTGGAAAAAAATTTTAAATACAAAGGTAATAAAAAGCCACCTCCCATGGTTTCGCTCGCAGCCCCTCAGCTGTTGAGGCTGGCATAGGAAGAACAGCAAGTCTCTTGCTCGGGATGTGGCTGCAGAGGTGAAGTTTGGCCTGCATGTAGCAAAGATTTGATTTCTGGTGTGAGATCCCTAGAGAATTTTTCAGAAGGGGTGGAGCATATGCTCACAGACACTGGAGAAAGGGACACATTTGAGATAATAGAGATTCTAATACTAATGGGGTAAGGGTTATAAAACCTGGAGTTAAAATTTGAGAGAGACACAAATAATAAAATGTGGTTATTGCGACTAGTAAGAACAACATGAAAATAAATGAGTAGAAGATGAGAAGGCATGTGAGTTTATATTTTGGACAAATTCTAGAAATTTTGACACTAAAATCACTTGCATTTTTTAAGACAGAGATTTTGACTCACCTAGTAGGAGATCAGATTGCAGGATGAAATGGAACATAAGAAACTGAGCCAGAGATCATTTCTAAAAACATAGAAGACCTCACCTTTCCCAAAGATGCCAAGCCAGGAGTGAACAATGCCCCGGCCAAAGCTGCAAACCCACCACTCCCTGAACTTGACATTGCAAACCTACCCAGGCCGTCATCTTGCCTAGGTCTTCACCCTCATTTCCCATTCATTGCAACATACCCAGTTCCTCTGGGGGCGCTTCCCCTGTAGCTCATAGCAAATCTGAGTTTAGAACGTTTGCTGTTCAAAGTGTGCCCCCTGAGCCAGTAGCATCAACATCATCTGGGAACTTCCTAAGAAAACAGAATCTCAGCCCTTGCTCCTAACTTGCTGAACCAAAACTTGCATTTTGACAAGATCTTCAGCTGTATCCTTGGCTTCTTTCAATGATGATTCCTAACATGTGGCCCTGGTAATCTTTGGATAACATCATCCAAATTCTTCAATTCAGACTTTAGGGGTCCCCCACACCCATTGTCACTTGACCCAGCCTGGATACACTGATAAACCATATTTTAGGACAGCAATTGCCAACCTATCGGACCTCACAGACACTCGTGTTGGAGATACGGCCATGAACAAAATAAACAACATTCCCTACACTCATGGAACTTACATTCTGGAGAAGGGAGACAGATTGATTTTTTTTTTTTTAAGGTATAAAATGAAGAAACAAAACCTAAATCCTAGCCTTCTGCAAGATCACCTCTATTCAAGCACCAAAGTCAGAGCTGGGATCTTCTGTGTAAAGATCTACTGACTCTGGCCTGATGTCCATCCCCACTCCCTCTCTCTGCTTGCCAGGGGAGGTGGAGGCTGGGGTTGGGGAGACTTTGCTGACCCTGGTGTTATAACCTGACATAAATGATCAGTGTTTAGCAGTTTCCAGGGCAGATGGAAACAGTTTGACATTGCCCTGCTACTGGCCCTTCTCCAAATGCAATTCCTTCCGGAGATAGTCACATTTTTAAAGGTAACCACATGCACATCTGTAATGTAACCTGCGGTGCTTATTATAGTATTTAATGAATGGGGTGTAACAGATCAGGGTTTTATGGAGAGACCTAATAAGCAGGCCTACTTATGTTTTCATCATAAGTCTGCTTGCTCCATAGCCTGCTTTGCTCATTTCCACGCTCAGAGAGGCATACAGGAGGTGGAGGCAGGCTGTGTCCTTTATTAGGAGCCAACGGTGACAACAGGCTCAGCTTCTGAGAAGCCACCTGGTTGGTCTGATGTTTAAACTGGAACTTACCACTCTTCATTTTTGAGAAGTTTTATTACCATGACTTTTATTAAGACCAAATAATCCACCATAAACTAATCTAGAGTCTTTATATCAAGAGAGAAGAAAAGCAGGCTACAGCAAAATGGGGCTGAGCAAGAAACGGAGGGCAAGTTTTTTTCACCAACACAAGCAAAGTCTTAGCCCAGAAGCCTCACTGCAGCCAGAATGAAAGAACGGTCTCTTTCTCCTTCATAACCCCAGCCCCATTTAGTTTTTAAAATTCTGCAGCTTGGTATGTTTACAGAAATTCACTCGGGCATACATAGTTATACTTCTTTCTTCCAGAAAGATTTTTATTTTACAGTTTCATGAAGTAGAGCTATAATGTGTAGGCCTAAATGAAATAACAGTTTGAATTTCTTTAGTTCTAATCTTTGCCCACATATACACGTACTTTTTACACAAATATTATCATTGGGTATGTATATTTTGCACTTCACATTTCTAACTCTTTCACTGGAAGTGTTTTTACAAGTGATCAAATATGGCTTGGGGCCCTAGTCTCTAGTTCTTACATTTCAAAATAATAGCTTTTGATTTTAAAGTGATTTAAGGTATAAAAACTGAGTTGTAAGAGTTGCTTCAAATGGAACATCTGTTTTATTTAGTTTCTAGGTTGAGAGACTCAGGCCTCATGAAGTCATAATCTCCCTAGTCACCTCCTGCCCTTTGCTCCAAGTCCTCCATGCATTCTAAAAATCAAATGCCGATGTAGACTTTATAGGTGAAAACTATTTCTGAAAAGATTTCAAATAGAGAAAATTGAGACCGTGACTCAGTGATACAGAACAACAATCACTTCCAACCCACTTGAACCACAGGGAGAGACAGAAGCGGTGTTGGTGACTGGGGGATTTGACAATCAGAATTCAAGAGGATTTTTAGAAGCAGATGGGAAAATGAAGAGGTACTTGGAGACAGCATCAAAGCCTTCTCTTGCCTACAACTTGTCAAAGGACCTCTGTTGATTAAGGGCCCAACAGATAAAAATGTGAAGGGGAAGGACATACTGAACAAATTACTTTTTCACTGTTGCTTAGGAAATAAAAATGAGAAATGATGCTCTAGGCCTCCTGTGACTCCTGTATAATGGAAAGGAGTAAAAAGCTAAGTTTAATACATGCTCATGACAAAAGAATTAATATGAAAGTTGTTGTTTAATATGGTGCATTCGAATTGCCTATTAAAAAAAAAGAGCAAAAGTAGTTTAAAAGCCAACCCTAAATATACCAAAAAGAACCAAACTAGAAAATGGGAAAAACCTAATGCAATTGTATTGGTTACCTACTGCGGCTTAACAAATCACCCCAAGACTTAGTAGCTTCAAACAAACATTTGTGTTTTGTGTGTCAAGAATCTAGGAGCAGCTGCGCTGAGTGGCTCCGGCTCAAGACTTTCCATTTCAAGACTTGACAGGGGCAGGAAGACCTTTCACATTCACTCATGTGGCTGTGGTCCGCAGGCTGTAGTTCCTCGCTAACGGTTTACAGAATCATTGTGTGGATCTGTGGATCTCTCCCTTGGCTGGTGCGTGCCCTCACCATAGGGTAGCTCGTTTATCTCAGAGTGAATAACAGGAGAGAAAGAGAGAGAGAGAGAAAGAGAGAGAGAGAGAGAGAGAGAGAGAGAGAGAGAGAGATGCCTTTTATGACCTAGTCACATAGCTTCACTTCTACCATATTCTACTAATTAGAAGACACTCACCAAGTACAGCCCACACTCAAAGAAAGGGGAATTCGCCTGTGTTTTAGAGGAAGCAAATCAACCAAATGTGTGGGTACATTGAACCACAGCGCAATAAGCTTTTAAAACAGCAGGGAGTGGGATATATGGAGGGATGGGGAGAGGCACCAGCTTCTAGAAAGAGCAGAGAAGCCAGATACACAGCTCAGCTCCTAACCTCACTGCTACCCCCAGAAACTGCAGAAAACAGTCAACAAAATCCTAAGGATTCTCACTTTAGGATTCCCAGATTTGGAGAGAAATATATGGAGTGATTATGCATATCTTTTTCATCTTCTGACTGAGGAACAGGGGGAATGGGTGGAGAGAAACGGAGCAAGGATGCTGACGCTTTGGGAAGCATGGAAGGCTCCAGAATTCCAGGCTGAATTAGGGAAACAATCCAAAACCCAAATGTATCTACCAGCACTGCTGGGGCTCCCCCATACCCCCTAACATCCACAGTCACCATGTTTGCCTTACAGGCTTCCAAGAACAAGCATCTAGAACTCTCTGAGATTTTTGAGGGGTGTGCGTGTGTGTGTGTTGTGTGTGTATGTGTGTTTTTTACCAACACAGCCACTGGCTTCTTGTGAGGCAGGCAGAATATTGGGGAGTTAATGCCTCCTCCAAGCAAAGCTCAACCAATGACTGACAATAGGTGGGATGAACATCCAATTCCTCCATCTCTGTTATGTGTTCTATCCTGTCTCCTGGAGTTCCCTGGTGGAACTGAGTTCTATTGTCCACACAAATAACCTACTCCATTGCACACCCTTACCTGCTTCCTACCCTTTCCTTCCCTTTCCTTCCTCACTCCTCACTCTTCTACCAGTGCTTTCTGAGGTTACTCTCCAAACAAATTACGTTCCCTCATTTCCTTGCCTCAGTTTCTGCTTCTGTGGAAACCTAACCAATTAATCACTGAAAAGAATGAAATACACACCCACATGAGGAGTATGAATCCTGGTGTAAGACAATTAACAAAACCCCAGAAGAGAGAGTAAGAGCCCAGGTAGTGTCAAAGATAACATACTCATCATAATAGTGTGATTCCATGTTTATAAAAGAACCCTCTCTTACTCTCTCCACCCAGCCATCCAGCCAATCAATCATCTACCCATCTCTGTTCACCTATCTATAGACACATATGGGAAGATATCTAAAATTATTCCCTTCTAATGTGAAGTTTAATTAGCTCTAGATGATATGGCTTGAGGTGTTTTTAACCTTTATGCTTGTCCTTTTCCACAGTATATATACATTCTTTATAATAAACATGTGCCATTTTTACAAAACAACAGTGATTTTTTTCTTTAAAAAGCAAATATACCAGAAAGGGTCAATGGGGAACAAAGGGGACATCTGTAATATTTCAACAATAAAGATAAATTTAAAAAGAAAGAGAGAAAAAAGCAGAGATGAGAAGCAAATATGCCAAGAGGTGAATAAGGGTAGTTCATTCTAGAACATGTGAATGTAGATGACTATAATTTCCTCTTATGACTTTTTGTGTTTTTAGTGAAAGTCTATTTTCTCTGCCTCATCCCTATCAAATCAGTATGGAATTAGTTTTTAAAATGAAAATACACTATGTTGATGAAAGACAGCAAATAGTTTTACATATTACAAAGCAGGTAGGAGGATACTTTAAAGCAGTGAATTGGTAAATTGACAAAACCTTTCAGGAAGGTAAATTAACAATATAAATCAGAGACCTTAAAAATATCTATACTTTGATCCATTAAATCTGCTATATATTTAGCCTAAGGCAGTTTCTCAAAGCTTGATCTGAACATCAGAATCAACTGTGACACTCCAAAGACGTCTGAGTCAATATTTCATTCAGACTGAGATCTTGGAATTTTGTTTTAACAAGTTCTCTTGATAATTCTCATATACATTAAAGCTTAAGTCCTTCTGGCCAGGGCAAAGGAGAGAGTCATTCATTAATGCTTATTGAGTCCCTACTAAGAATCAGGCTGTATCCTTAGCCATAATAACACAGAAAAAGTCCTTGTGCTCATGGAGCTTATTTTTTTACTCAAAATTTTTATATAAATATATTCATTGTAGTATTATTTATGATAAAGAAATACAGGAAGTAAAGTAAATATCTAATGATATTTTAAAGAATAGCAGGAGAAGCTGTTCACCAGTTGTTGTCAAATGAAAATAGTTACAAGCTGACAGATCTCAGAGGGGAGATGGGTGGGGGATGGAAAGAGATTAACCAAAGAACTTTTATGCATATATGCATAACCTATGGACACAGACAAGTGTGGTGAAGGCCTAGGGTAGGGTGGGGGCTGGGTGGAGAATGACAAAGGGGAAAAAAATGGTGAATATCTGTAATACTCTCAACAATGAATAAATAAGTAAATAAATAAATGCAATTCCCTTTTTAAAATATACATATGCATTGATAAAAAGACTAAAGGGAAATATAAACATAAAAATACTAATTTGGTTATCTCTGAAAAACATGCCTAGAGAATACTTTTTTATTTCTTTATACTTTTTATTTTCTAAATTCTTGTAATTCACATGAATTCCTATTAAAAGAAAATACAATGTTTTTAAAAGTATATTTAAACACCAGATAAAATGAGAAATTTCCAATGCTAGGTCTCTCTTTTAAAATACGTTTTAAGTTAACAATATCAGTACATAGTTACTTTTATTTATGAACTAAACCTTAGAACTTTTTTAAAAATTGAATTTACTGGGGTTAATAAAATTACATAGGTTTCAGGTGTACAAGTCTATAATACATCATCTGTATATTGTATTTTGTGTTCACCACCCCAAGTCAAATCTCCTTCCATCACCTACTTCCACCTACTTCCACCTCTCCCCACCCTTCACCTACTTCCACCTCTCCCCACCCCCTTCCCTCTTGCAATTGCCATACTATTGTCTGTGTCTGTGAGTTATTCTTTTTTCTTTGCTTAACCCCTTCACCCTTAGGAAATAATCTTACCTTTTGAGATAGCATGGATAAACTTCAGAATTTTTTATTCCATTTTGAGAGCTGTTCATTTTCTATTTCAGTCTTAAGGAGATGAGCTTTCAAGTTCTCTGTGAAAGGAAGGTGTTTGACTGGCAGGTGAACCATAGTGCTTTCCAACTCCTACAAGTGGAGAGCTCAGGATTCTTCACTTTCTCTTAAATTTTTAATCTTTATTACTTTTTTTAAATTTGAAATATAATACATAATTTTCATGTAAAACCATTAGAGAGCTATAGAATTAGAAAACTAGCCCCAATATCAGCCCTCCCCCATCACTAAGAAAACCACCAAAAAAGGGTTTGGTTATATTCTTTAGATTGTTTTTCCATGCATTTTACTATTTTCCCATGACATCTTCCAGAGATTCACTTTATCTTTGTAATGGCTGTATATATTACATTGGATGGACATATGTTGATTTATTTAAAGAATTCCTCTCATGTAATCTTTTTACATTATATTTCATAACTAACTATTGTTGACATGTAAGGAAGATATGGATTTGGCATACTGACAGTTACACCTGGCTTCCTTACTTATATTTCTCATTAGGCTTTATTGTTTTTCCTTTGATTGTCTTAAATTTTCTATTTCTAGGGAGACAGCCATTTCATTGAGTGATTATTTTTTTCTCTTTCTTCTCAATATTTCTTATCCTATTTCTTCCTATTGTCTTATGCTTTGCTTAAGACTTACAGAAGAGTGGTCAATATCGCCAAGCATGGTCATCTGTGTAATTTAGGTAAAAGTTGATCTTTTGAGTTCTGGCATTATTGAGAGAGTTAAGTTATCTGACTAACCTATATAAAATGTGCCTCTTTTCTTTTAAAAAAAATATATTTTATTGATTTTTTACAGAGAGGAAGGGAGAGGGATAGAGAGTTAGAAACATCGATGATAGAGAAACATCAATGAGCTGCCTCCTGCACACCTCCCACTGGGGATGTGCCTGCAACCCAGGTACATGCCCTTGACCGGAATCAAACCTAGGACCTTTCAGTCCACAGGCTGACGCTCTCTCCACTGAGCCAAACTGGTTATGGCAAATGTGCCTCTTTTCAAGCACCACATTGCTTTCTCTTAAGCTGACAACACAGCTCGTAGAAAGAATGTTCAAGGTGGACATTTTCACTGCAGATTGCAGAGACAGACTGAGGAGGTGATGGATGCAATTTTGTAGATGGCCCTAATTTGCAGTTTCCAGCTTCAGATATGGTCCTGTTCAATTCTCACTTTCCTTTTTCTCCCACCTTCCATCACAGGAAAAGAAAAAGAATTAGAAACCCTCAGGTTCTGCTGTTTTCATACCTGTCCTCTCCACAGACAACTCTACTCCCAGCTGGACAGTGGTAACTTAGGGAGGTAGAGCTGCTGCATAAGGTTTCACTTGGATACCTCGTGTCTCCCCAGGTCTTGGTTGGAGGGAAACTTAACCTGAAGACTGTGGTAGAATTACTAATATTATTGAGCTGACCTATAAGGGTTTTTTTTTTAATTGTGTGAGGGAATGGTTAATTTAAAAAAGTACTCCCACTGAATCAAAAAATCATGCTAGAAAACTGGAATTATTATGGCTTTGGGGGAGGGGAAGAGGAAGCAAAGATTGAGGTCAGCACAATTCTGTCAATAACCAACTTGAAAAGTTGGAAAGTTATGTTGTTTTTACTTAGTCTCATCTTGTTCTCAGTAATTGCTTCCTTTCAACCATAAAGTTGTTTAGTGTAGAAGAGATATTCCAAGGCTTCTCTTTATATTCACTGCTGCAAGATCCCATTTTAGCATAATTACAGTCTTGGAGTTGCAGAGACAGGCTCACTCTATCTAGCTATGCAGCTGGCTTTCTCAAATGACAATAGAATGCTCACCAGCTTAGCAACATCCAAGGCTGTGAGCCAGGGGGAGGCCCTGATGCTGAAATTTTGCCCTCGCTTTGTCTGTATTTCCTTCATGAAAATGAGGAAATGGTTTAGAATTTTTAAAAGTCCAAAATTGTTTTTTTATTATTATTACTAGTGACCCAGCGTGTGAAATCGTGTGAGATCCAGACCTGTAGGAAATTGTGCAAGACCAGGGACCCCAGACCCCACCATCCCATGGGACTCCCCCGAGTCAGGCTGTGGGACTCCCCCGAGTCCCGAGTCCCACCGCGCTGTGAGACCCAAAGTCAAGTCCTGCTGTGAGGCGGAACCCAGAGTTAAGTCCCCACCCACGCGCCTGTGCCTCTCCATACATGCAGCCTCCTGGCGACCGGTCTTTGGTCATTACGGTGTTAGGGCTGCTGGGTTTTTATAATATAGATTATTATTGTTACTAATTATTATTATTCTCTTAGGACTTTTAAAGGGACAGGCTGAGCTTCAAATGCAGATTTCAGAATCCTAAATCAGATGATTAATTTTTACATCTCAAACTGATACTACTGAGCAAAAACAACAGAAAGAAAAATGAATTTTGCAGTTTGTCTCTTCTCTTTGTCCTTCTTATATATCTTTTTCCTAATGTAAGTCTAAATTTGCGTGCTTCTTTACCTGTAGCATGATTCCAGATTCAGCTTAACAACTTGCTACAGGTTTTTTCATGATTTGAAATAATAGCTGTTGGAGCTCAACCCTCAGTTACTACCTACTCAGATACTTTTACTTACATCTGCACCAACTACCCTGCTTCTCAGTAAGACGAAGGCCCCTCCTGTTTTCTGTCCAGCTGACCAGATGTATTTCTTCCTACCTCCAAATCCTATATAATCTTCCTTCACATAAATGGTTGCATCAAACCTCCTTTCTATTTATCACAACCTTAGTTCAGATCTTTATATCCCTTTTCCGAATTATTACAAAAGCTCCTTAAATGGTCCATCTACTTGTAGGCTCTCCCTGCCCAAACTCTTTTAAAGGTTTCAGATCAACTTTCTTATAGCACCATTCAAAAGGGGATAAACAGAAAAGACTTCGAAACTATTCATTATGTGTTAGGTGCCAAAACTGACACTTGGAATGCAGAAATGAAAGATATTTTCACAAATGGACTCTCATCTCTGGACAAACTGATGTCTTTCCTGGCTCCAGGACCGGTTCCATATATCAGCGGTTCTCAGGTGGGGTGGGAGTTATTTTGCCCTCCAGGGAATTTTTGAAATGTCTGGAGACATTTTTGATTGTCCCCAACTTTGAGTAGAGAAGGGAGTTACTATCATCTAGTGCGTACAGGCCAGGGATGCTGCTAAATATTGTACAATCTATAGGACAGTTCCCCACAACAAAAATAGTACAATACAAAATGTCAATAGTGCCTAGGTTGAGAAACACGGCACATGTTAATAGTTAACTCAGGAATTGCCCCTTCAGTCCAGTGCTTCCCATTCTACAAAGCTTGCTTCAACTCCACCTCTCCTAGTTCTCTCTCCAAATTTCTAACGTGCTTTTGGTCTGTCCATGCACAGTGGGTATATAAGCATCATTTTCCTTTGGAGATAGTGCTCTGTGTTCCATGTGCCCTAGTCACAGAGCTAGAACAAACAGGAGGCTTCTGTTGCACCAGCGATGCAGGAAACTGCCTGCCTAAGCTGGCTGGGCCTCTGCTCAAGACAACAATGTTTTAATTATAGAAGCCACGGAGCTGAAGCAAACAGGAGGCTTCATTGCCTGCCTAGGCTTCCACTTAAGGCAACAAAGTTTCAATTATAGAAGATAAATAAACCCCAGAAACCTGATCCAGCCAGCCTCACTGGAACATTGTGTCAATGGGAGCTGTGAGCAACCTGAAAATGGCCCTCAGCTCCTCACCCAGGTTGGCCACACCCCCATGAGGTGAGGGTTCCCACTGGGGGACTTGGCCAGCCTGCAAACAGCCATCAGCCCCTCACCCAGGCTGGCCAGGCTCGCCAGCAGGTGGACATCCCCCGAGGGGTCCCAGACTGTGAGCAGGCACAGGCCGGGCTGAGAGACCCCCCTGAGTGCACAAATTTTTGTGCACCAGGCCCCTAGTTATCTCTAATACAGTGTCCAGCATATATCACACAATTAGTAAGGAGTTATAACTAAAAAGATGAATCTATCAGCCCAGAAATAGACAGTGAAAGTGGTCAGAGGAGAATCTGCTGCAGAGTAAATATTAGGGCAATTAATCTTCAACAATCTCATTAAGAGCAAAGCTAAGAGAAGTAAGAATATGGAAAAAGAAAGGAACAAGGACCTCAAGATATACTGCCTCAGATAGGAGGGTTGATTGTGTACTTAATTGGATATTTTTAAAAATAAATCTTTATTGTTCAGATTATTACAGATGTTCTTTTTTTAACCCCCATAGCTCCCCTCCACCTGGTTCCCACCCCCCATGCCCTTACCCCAGCCACTGTCTTCATCCATAAGTGTAATATTTTTCTATATATATATATTTTTATTGATTTTTTACGGAGAGGAAGGGAGAGGGGTAGAGAGTCAGAAACATTGATGAGAGAGAAACATTGATCAGCTGCCTCCTGCACACTCCTCACTGGGGATGTGCCCACAACCAAGGTACATACTCTTGATCAGAATCAAACCTGGGACCCTTGAGTCTGCAGGCCAACACTCTATTCACTGAGCCAAACCTGTTAGGGCATAGGTGTAAGATTTTTGTTCAGTCTCTTCCCACACCCCTCACACCCCCTTCCCCCTCAAGAATTGTCAGTCCATTCCCTTTCTGTGCCCCTACTTCTATTATATTCACCAATTTATTCTGTTCATCAGATTTTTTTATTGACTTAATTGTTAGATTCACTTGTTGATAGATATGTATTTGTTGTCACTTTGTTATTCATAATTTTTACCTTTACCTTTTTCTTCTTCTTCCTCTTTTTTTTTTTTTTTTTTT
>PVJC01028841.1:0-22260 GCA_004026665.1 Murina feae | reverse complement strand
GGGGAGGGGGGCTGCAACAAGGCTCCCCCCATAGCTAAAGAGATAGAAGCACAGAGAGGGGAGTCCCCCAGAATCCAGGCTCTGAGCTCCCTGCAGGGTCTTCGCCCAACAGACAACCCCTCCCTGGCCCTGGCCCAACCTCCAGTCAGCCACCCAGGGAGGCAAGGTGTCTGCCCCAAAACGGTATCCTTTTCAGGGAAAAAGACAGGTCAGTGTTCAGGGACCCCAGCTGAAGGCCTGGCCGCCTTTGGGTGCCGGTCTCCCCCTGGCTTCCTGGGTTGTCACCCCAGCTGCAGCGAGCTAGCCAGGTCTCTGCCCCGCTATCCTTGGAGAAGAGCCAAAGCCCACAGGAGGCCATAGCACTGAGCGACAAGGCTGAGGGCCTGCCGATGGGGATGGAGGGACAGCGCTGAGCAACTGGTACAGGTGGGCCCACAGCACCAGGAGCCACCTGGGCAGGAAAGCAGGAGGGCTTATGCACCCATGGAGGCTGGTGGCCCATCTGTCCCACCCACTGCTATCAGCGATGGAGCCTGGAGCACCTGAAGGGGCCGCCTGCCCTGCGGCACCAAGTTGCCTACCAGAGCCTGGGTAGGAATGGCAGAGATCCTGGGAAGGCAGTTCCATCCCAGGTGCCAGCTAGATCTTGGGCACCAGGGACCATCTCTTGGGAGCTATAGTTGAAATTGAAATAAACGTTGTCAGAGCTCTAGGCTCCTTGACCCAGCATTTACCCAGCATCCCTCAGTCCCTTTGCCTGCTCACTCCCACAGGTGTCGTGTGCTGGCCACACCCACCCACCTCCCCATCCACAGGACGCATGTGCACTCAGAGCTCCACGCCTGACTACCCTCGCCCTGGGGCCCTGCACGGCCTGCTCTATGCAGCTGCCAGGCATCTGCTCTACAGATGAGCCATGGGGGCAGTTGCTCAGGGTCCACCTCCCAGGAATGGGTGATTCCTGCTATCATGTCCTCCGTGGTTGAATTGGCCATCACCGGCCAGGGACAGCCAGATCCGTCAAGCCCCATGCCACTCGCTGTTACAGGTTCTCCGGCTTTATTGCCTTTCTCGGAGTCGTGAGGGAACGCTTCAAACCGACCTGGCTTTCTAGATTTCATTCCCCTGTCGCCCCCACCCTCGTCTCTATCTGTGAGAGAGTCGCAGGTGACAGCACTCAGGAACTCCCACACCAGCAGGACTCCTGCCCCTGGTGAGCTGAGGACATGGAGGCCTGGCCTGGTCCCGGGTACGGGTCTCTCCACCTTTGATCCCCTTTTACCCCCGGCATTCGTCTTTGTTGGCATCTTCTCCCTCTTTGTGACCCCAAGACCCTGGCCTGCTTGCTCAGAACACCCAGGCGTCCCAGGAAAAGTACCAGCACCAGAACCCATTGCACAGGCATAGCTGGACTCCTACGTGGCTCCACCAGCTACCACCTGCATTTGACCTTGAGTGAGACGCTGATCTCTCTGAGCTGCCATGTCCTCCGCTTCTAATAGGATCGATGGCGGCACCTGCCTCCTGGGGTCTGGTATGCGGGGATGAGACGGTGCCTGTGACAGGTTAGCGCGGAGTCTGGCGCGGCAGGAATGCTCAATGAGTAGCAGGAAGCCCCGTGATTTTTTCTGTTTATTGACCCGTTGATTGATGGCTAACCCTGCACAGGAAGGAAGAGAGGGCCTGGCCTGAGCTGCGCAGTCTCAGAGGTTTTAATGGGGTCAGTGGAGAGGGCATAGGTTACCTGGTGGGACGATAATTGGTCAGGATTTTCCAGAGAAACAGAACCAAGAGGATGTGTGTGCATCTATCTATCTATCCATATTTAAACCTATATAGCTATATCTCTATATCTATGTAACTATACTATCTATATATATACTATATACTATAGATACCTATATCTATCCATAGAGAGATCAATTGACTGATTTAGGGAGTTGGCCCACAGTTTGGGGGCTGAGAAGTCCAATCCTGCAGCACAGACCGGTTGGCTAGAGGCCAGGGAAGAGCTGGCATTGCAGTCTGAAGGCCAGTCCGGAGGCAGAATTCCTTCTCTTTTCTTCCTTGGGGCACCTCAGTCTTTCCTAGGCCTCCCGACCGTTTAGAGGAGGCACACCCACATCATGGAGGGCCCGATGCCTCCTCATGCAAATGTCAATCTCCTCTAAAAAACACCTCCCCCGAGCCATCTAGGCTGGTATTGCACCCAACACCTCATACTGTGGCATAGTCAAGTTGACACATGAAATTAACCATCCCAGGGAGGAGTGGCCAAGTGCCCTTGGCCGCCCTCTGTCAGCAGCGCGTGCAACCCTACCTCTGCCTGCTCTTCTCTCCCCCACCCCAACCCCTGCCCTTGGGGGTGGCTGGTGAGAGGGCTTCGGCAAAGGGCAGACACCACATCCAAAGCCTGCTGCCCACTGCCCTCTGAGTCGTGTGACCCAGGCAAGGCCCTGAGCAGAGAGTAGGGAAGTGGCCCTGGTTGGTCTGGAGGAGAGGGGCCACATGTCAGTAGAGCATAGCCTGCCCCCCATCCAGCCCTGGTCCCAAAGCAAGATCCCTCCCAGGCCCAGCTCCGGCCCCTCCAGCCAGGCTCAGCTGGCAGGGGGCCCCGTGGGGCCCCTACAGGAAGCAGCAGAAGGGGCCACCAGCGCCTCTAAAGGAGCGGTGGGAAGGGCCTGGCACCCATCGGCTGCCACCAGGACATGACACTGACTGGGAAATGGTTCCTTTAAGATGGACTCAGAAGAGACTCAGATCAATTCTCTTGCATTTATGTTTTTCCCGAAGCTCAGCATGATGAAAAGTGGCCTCTATCAAGGCTGATAAATAACCAGAAACTTGCTGCATCTGCTTCCATCTGATTTTCTTGAACAATTACTGCCAGCAAGCCTCACACTCAGAGGCTGTGGCTTTAGCCAAAAGAGCTTCCCAGCTGAGCCTGCCCCGGGTGTGTTTGCATGTTCTTGGTGCAGCAACAAACGACCCAACGTGGTTTACGGAGGAGCTTGGAGGAGCACTGCGCGTTGATGGCACACACGTCCTCTCCTCTCCCCGGGATGGCAATGTGGGGGGATGGTTCCCCTGCTGCCTCAGACCCCAGGAGAGACTGTCCTGCCAGCCACTCTGAGCGGAAGAACCGCAGCCTGGCCTCGGGCCTGGCCAGTGAGAGAGGACTGTCCAGACCGGACAGTGCCCAGCGCAATCTAGGCATTGAGACCGAAAAGAACACTCTCTAGACCAGGAGCCTCCCAGAGGCGGCTGCTCAGGATGAGAAGGGAGGTTTTTGGGGTGACTTCGGGGAGGATTGGGGGCCGAGCTGCAGAAGCCCTAGATATTGTTTCATTCCTCTGGTCCAGCCTTCAGGTCACTGGAGGCAGAGGCTGCACTTTTTAATACATGGAGTGGCATCAGCATTTAACAGGTCCTCCATACATGTTCACTGGAAGGAAGGAAGGAAGGAAGGAAGGAAGGAAGGAAGGAAGGAAGGAAGGAAGGAAGGAAGGAAGGAAGGATCAATGGATGGATGGACAGGGAGGGTGGATGGATGGATGGGTGGGTGGATGGGAGGATGGATAAATAAATGAATGGGTGATGGATGGGTGGATAAATAAATGGATGGATGATGGATGAGTGGGTGGATCAATGGATGGATGAGTGGGTGGATGGATGGATGGATGGGTGGGTGGATGGATGGGAGGATGGATAAATAAATGGATGGGTGATGGATGCGTGGATGGGTGGGGAGACGGATGGATGGGTGGGTGATGTAAATCTGTCTTCCAATACTTAAAGGACTAACACATCCTGAAGAGGAGAGCCCTACGGGTAGCAGATTGGCCTCAGGTTTAAAAAGATCTTTGCGGAGACTCTTTGTGTCCTGGTGGGACAGATGGGTGGGAGGGAGCAGCCGCCCCGGGAGTGTTAAGAACAGGCTGAAGTACGGTGTCCTTGTGCTGGTGCAGGCGGGGCTGGGTGCCCTCCGAGGTTCTGGCGGCTCTGAGCCCTGTGACTCCTCTTGAGCCCGTGCCCTCCGTGGGTCAGGCCTTGGACCTGGCAGGGGACCCAGGCTCTGCCTCCGCTGCTGCTGGCCTGTGGCTGGGCACTGTCCTGGCTGCATCCCTGTGCTCCTGTCCCTCTGCTCTCACGCCTGGTGTCCCCTCTGCCTGCCTGGTGGGAGGTGACCTGCTGAGAGATCAGAGCATGTGGCAGTCAGGCAGTCCAGGCCCTGACGGAGGCGAGGGGTGTGGTAGACAGAGGGGAGGCCGGAAGGGGAACGGCACCTGCAGGGCTCGGTGCACAGACCAGGCAGAGCCCCCACACCTGCCTCCTGGGGGTGCTCAGGCCCCGCCCTCTCCTGGGGTGGAACGCGTCTTTGGCACCTTCTTCCCTTGTAAGAGCCAGGCATGGAGGGTCAGGAGAAGACTTGAGGGAGAAGCTGGGGCTCATGCCTGGGTGACAGGAGGGCCTGTCCCCGAGAGGCTGAGGAGGGGGGCTCCTAGGGAGGCTGGTGGCAGGAGAGAAGCCGTTCCCCCTGCTCCCCCCAGCAGGTCTGCGTTTGGCCTGTGCTGTCCCCTCCACATCTCTTCCTCTTTGGAAACTCTAGTTGCTTGTAGCTTCCACTCTACCCATCAATTCGATCTGAGCTCAAGGGTGCGGCCAAGGTCCACCTTGTTCTGCGTAAATAATGCAGGTGGTGAGGCTATCGACAAGCTGTCGCCTCCTAGAAAGTGGTTTTGACAGAGGCAGCCGCCAGGAGGGCCCCAGGGACTCTGAGCCACAGGTGCAGCCAGGTGGACGGGACTCCGGAAAGTGGCCAGGTCCGGGGGGGGGGGGGGGGGGGGGGGGGGGGGGGGGGGGGAGCTGGGTGCCTCTGTGGCTTCGCCAGGGTGTGCTGTCAGGGAATTCTAAGGGAAAGCAGGGCAGGGGCGCTGGACTAGGCAGCCAGCTCCGTGTTGTGAGGAGGAGCATGGGGCAGCCTAGGCCCCGAGGCCGAATCTTTCCCTATCAGGGGGGTCCTCACGCTCCCCAGCCCCTGGGAGTGGGTTTGTCCTGAGTCTGCAGCGCATCCCTGAGCCGGCTGCATGTTTTTAATGTATAAATATTCCCAGCAGCATGCAGGTGCCCAGTGCCGGTCACCCCATCGCTGTTCTGTCATCAGACATCATGTTTCCCCGTCAGACACTGTTTTCCTGACACTCAGCACTCCAAGTAATGATCTCGCCCAGCTCCCTCATGAATTATTCATGAGGCTCCACTCTGCTTGGGGTGTTAACAGCAAATCAAAGCCCCTGGGCAGCAAGGAGCAGTCAGGCAGCAGGTGGGGGGCACTCTGGCCCTGGCCTCCTGGCCCCTCAGGGATGCTCAGGGCCCAGGGCACCCTCAGGGCTCCTCTCCCCAAGCCCCCCCCCCCCAATATTGGGAGCAGGCCTGGGATCCAGCACTGTTGCCCTATGTCCCAGTGACCTTGCTGAGAAGGACAGAGCTCAGCTTCAAGTGCCTGCTGATCTCCACCACTGACAGGCTGTGTGACCTTGACCTGGACCTCCACTGACAGGCTGTGTGACCTTGAGTGGGTCACTGGTCTTTTCCAAGCTTTCCCTTCCTGTCTGTGCAGCCCAGGGGTGGGGGGGGGGGGGGCTGGTGCTTCTGAGGGTGCAGTTCCTGGCAGGTGGGAACAGTCCACACGTGGGCACTGCTGTCATTCACTACTGTGGCCTCACTCTCTTGGCCTCTCTGTTCTCGCCTATACAATGAGAGGGTGGCACGAGGTGGCCGCAGCTGGGGGACGTTTCTTAACAGAAGCTCAGCCCAGCGAGGGATCGTCTGGGTAGATTCACACACATGCAGACTCACACATGTACACACACACACACAACAGCAACAGACAAACACGGCATGTCTCAAAACCCATGTAGGTTGTTCCATGCACAGAGACCTTGAAGTCAGGGCTGCAGGGAGGAGATGCTAGTTCAGGTCTCCCTCTCTCCCTGGCCTGTCCCCTTCCCTGTCCCTGTCCCTGTCCCTGTCCCCTTCCCTGTCCCTGTCCCCTTCCCTGTCCCTGTCCCTGTCCCCTTCCCTGACCCTGTCCCTGTCCCCTTCCCTGTCCCTGTCCCCTTGCCTTCCCACCACCTGCTCCCACAGGTGGGGCGGGTCTTCCGTAACCCTCCTGCGTGCCCAGCTGTGTGCACAGATGCTGGCCAGATGAAAGGGATTGGCAGACGTGTCCGGAGTGCTGGGGACACATGGTGAACATGCAGCCATGAGCCCCACCAAGCCTTCCTTTCTCTTGTGGCCTCAGGCAGGAGACCAAGGGGAGACCCCAACACCTCACACGGCCTGTTTTCTGCCCTTCAACATGATGGGGTGGGGCCCCTCCCAAAGAGCCTGGTGGGGAGAAGGGAGGCAGAGGGCATACACGGCCCTGACCCCAAGGAGGAGAGGCACGACCCCCAGCTCCCCTACTCAGCATCTGCCTTCCCCTGGAGCAGAATTCGACCCCAAGTTGCAAAGCTCACAGTTTCCATCTTCTCCCTAAATGACCTGCACACAGGATGCCGTATATCCTGTGACCCTGGTCCCAGGGCTGACCCAGATCCCAGGGGTCAGAGCCCGGCCAGGGTGGAGGGAGCTGGAGGCAGCTGTGCCTGACCTGCGAACGTGACAGGTGGGTGGCCCAGCTCGATGACAAGAATGTGACAAGCTAAAGGCTCCTGCCTGGCCTCACCTGCCAGTGCCTGGGCAGATGGAGGGAGGATTGCTGTTGCCTCTGGCTGTCCCTCAACCCCCTCCTCCTGAGGCCAGCCATGACAGGGCCACTTGGGGGTCCTCACTGCTCTGGACCTGGCCAAGCCCTGCCTGGGCCTGTGACGGGCTGGCTCCGCCAGCTCGGAGGTCACTGCAGGCGAGTGGAGGGCGCCTGCCTTGCACAGCCATTGTGGCATTTCGGGAGGCTCAGGAAAGCCAGCACCTGAAGGGCTGGAGCCGCCCGCTGGGCCCTGGCGGCATGACCGCCCTTTGCAGGTTAATAAGGCATCTCAGACAACAGGTCCAGGTGGTGTGGGAGGCAGTGGAAGTGATTCTGGGGCCTCGAAAGCAAAGCGCCACCATTCGGCACCCCTTCCCCCAGGAGCACTCGCCCCCAGGACACCATCCTGGGCTGCTCCCTCCGCCCGAAGGGTCTGTGTTCTTTGTTGTTCATTCCACATGCGCCAGTCTTGTCTCCCTCTCCAAGTGTGTGTTTCCTGAAGACAGGGTCCTGGCTTAGACATCTTTCCACCCATCCTCCACTCATGCCATCAGCCAGACCCGTGGCCCACAGGTTAGTGGACGCATAAAGACATGAGGCTGTTGTGTGAAACCCCCAGGTGGCGCGGGGCTGGTGTGAGCCTCCGGGGTCTGGCCACACAGTGGCTGTTCCCCTGGGAATAAGGGTGCAGAGCCAATCCGCAGGGTCCTAGCTGCAGCCCTGCTCATGGATTCTGGACCTGCCCTGCGCCTGGGGCTGTGCTGAGAAGGACAGGCAGGGAGGGAGCTGGTCCTGCCCGTGAGGGCAGGTTGGATGGATGGGCCCAAAGCACAAGGAGGAGCCCCAGCCCAGCCAGGGTGACTCCTGGGGGCAGCAAAGTCAGAGCTGAGGTCTGGAGAGTTGGTAGGGGTCTGCCCAGGCCACGAGGGAGGGGTGCACAAGGCCCCAAAGCAGCAGCCCTTCCCTTCTGGGCCTGAGGAAGCATAGATGACACGGTTCTTTGCCCACAAGGAGGTGGTGACAAATTAGGCACAAGTTAAATAGAACAAGATTTAAGCCCCATTGCCAAGCAGGGAATGGGAGCTCCTCACGGAAAGCCCGTGATTAAGCGCCAGATGAATCACACCCACCGCCGGGCGCCGGGCGGAGGAGAGCATCGGTGGTGGGGGCAGGCAGGGCTCTCAGGGGCAGCGGGCAGAGAGGGGACTTGAGCAGGAGAAATGACCACGTGAGCAGAAGCCAGAGGCGGTTCAGGCCGCATCCAGGAACTGTTTGACTGGAATGGATGAGTTGGGGTCAAAGTTATGTGAGGGGCTTCATTCGCCTGCCTCCCCCCCACCACCACCTAGAGGGCCTTGGGGGTCATCCCGAATCCCCTGACACCCTCTCAATTCTCAGCTGTGACGTGGCACATCCCGCAGCAGCCTGAGCCATCTCTTTGTGCCCATCTCCTGCTCGTGCCAGACCCCAAAGACAAACAGGGAGACATAAAGAGGAGAAAGGATGAAGATTCATTGACAGAACCAACTCTATTCTGGAAAATTGAAATATTTTCTGCATAGTGGCAATTGAGTCACCGCATGACCTTCCCAGAATAACTTCCCAGATATATGACAGCGATGGCAGCCGCCCCAACGGCGCTGACATGCCGAGAGCTCCCCAAAGCCGCCACTAAAAAATGCCTCCCATGTTATTAACATTCCTCACTCGGAGATGTTTATGGCTCGCCACCACTATCAACAGTAACAAATTTCAAGAACCTATAAATGACACCCCCCACCCCTAGATAGAACCTGGAATATTCCGCCATCAGCCCAGCCAGACCATGACCATCAAATCAAAACTATCAGATGAGCTGCCATGCCACCCGAGTCTCATCCTCCTCACTCACCTTGAACCCAGGAGGCCCTGGGCCCAGCTGCAGCCGCTCCACCTTGGCACCAGGAGCTGCCGATTATACTGGGGAGACTGCGGGGGCTCTGCCCGCCATCCAGGATCAGGGCTCTGGGCCAGGGCAGGGGCTACAGGGGCTGCAGGTCCTGACTGTGCTGTCTTTCTGCTGCATAGCCCACTTGGCACACCTGCAGTCAGATCCTCTTCCTCATGCATTCACTCACTCATTCACTCATGCACTCACTCATTCATTCATTCACTCACTCATTCATTCACTCACTATTCATTTACTCATTCATTCATTTATTCACTCATTCATTCACTCATTCATCCACTCACTATTCATTTACTCACTCATCCATTCACTCATTCACTCATTTGATCATTCATTTTTTCACTCATTCATTCACTCATCCATTCACTCATTTATTCAGTCAATCATTCATCCACTCAGCAACATGTTTGCTGAAGAGATTGCCATAGTACATGAATGACTGAGCCATCCACAGGATGTGGTCCACTGGCTTCCCATCAGAATGGCGTGAGCAATGCCAGGCAGAGGGATTGGAGATGCGGGGGGTCAGAGCCGGAAGTGCTCTGCTTCCTGCTCTAGCAGCAGCCTGCGGGAGGCAAAGAGCCTGGCTGATCACAGGAAGGGCCACGCAAACCTGCCCACCCAGCTCCTCCCAATGGCTGCTGCTAAAAGCTGCCCTCAGAGACAGACAGCAGTGCTGACTGGTGATTGGGGCTCAAGCTTTGAAGCAGGCCACCCGAGTGTAGATATAGCCATAGCACCAACCAGCTGTAATCTTCCGAACATCCATTTTCTCAGCTGAAAAAGTCTCCGGATTATTAAGAAGACTGATAGCCCTAGCCGGTTTGGCTCAGTGGATAGAGCATCGGGTTCGATTCTGATCAAGGGTACTTACCTCAATTGCAGGCTCCTCCCTGGCCTGGGCCCTGGTCAGAGTTTGTGCAAGAGGCAGCCAATCAATGTGTTTCTCTCACATTGATGTTTCTCTCTGTCTTTTCCTCTCTCTTCCACTCTCCCTAAAATCAGAGAAATATCCTTGAGCGAGGGTTCAAATAAACACACAAACAGTAACAGAAGACCAGAAGAAGTAACGCATGTTGGGGACACAGCACACTTCTCGGCGCGAAGCGAATGCTCCGCGGATGGAGACTGTTGCTAACTCCAGGGAGTTCCCCCTCCTGCTTCGGGGCTTTAATGTTCCTAGAAAAGCCAGCAGTCCCTGTCGGGGGTCCCGTGGCACCTCAGTTTGGAGAGCCTGTGTTTGCTGGGAGAAGAGGTGAAAGGTCACTTCGGGAGCGTGGGAGGCACGGGGAGGAGACAGCCTGCTCAGGGCATGGCGTTGACCCTTCCTGGCCGTGGCCAGCCCTGCCCACCTTGGCCACCATGGTGTGACCTTGAGCCAGTCACATGACCTTTGGCCTCATTTTCCCCCCTGTCCAAGCAGGCCGCCTCAGGTGTGCCATTCCTACCCAGCCCCAACCTGTGGACTGTTTTATACAGGATTGCTGTGAAAATCACGTGGGATCGTGCAGGTGAGAGGGCTTTGAAAACACCCAGTGTTCTGTGAATGGAGGATATTATTATTCCCATTTATCAGGATGTTTTCCCTCAATTCAGCCAAATTTCACTTGGATGGTGCAGAACCAAGCCCGGGCGTCCTCAGCTATAATTTTCCCGCTTCCCTGTGCCGCTGAACGTGAAAACACAAAGGCTCCCATTGCTGAGGGAAACCAAAACAGCAGCGCGTCAGAGGCGCCCCTGCACATGCCGCATTCAAAGCGGGGCGTTCTGTTTATATAAGCCTCGAGAGCACGCGCGTGTCAGCAGAACTGGGAAATTAAAGCGCTCCTTTTTTCCCACGCTTCTCTGTTATTGTGCCTGTGTCTTGAGGCGGTAGGAATGGAGAAAACCCTTGACTCTTGCTTTTTACAGTGTTAGGAAAGCTAAGGAAGAAACAAGGCAGGGAGGCCTTGTAAATGACTCTGCCCAGGACAAGGACAAGGCAAGTCCCTTTAAGTGACAGCCACTGGGAGCGCTGTCCGTGGTGCTGAAATGCAAGCCAGTCCCCCGGCTGTGACTGGAGGGTATTTGGGTGACCGGCCCCTCTCCAGTGATGCATTCCTGATGCTCCCTAGAGTCCTGGAGGAAAGGAGGGGGCCCTGGGGAGGCGGGGCCCCCTGAGCTGGTGGGGAGGGGGCACTAGCAGTCAGAGAAACACCAAGAGGAGGGGGAACGGGACTCCAGAGTGGCAGCTGCTGTGGAAATGAGGAGAGGTGAGAGCAGAAGCCAGAGGAACGAGAAGATAAAGTAATAAAGCAGAGAGATATACCTGGTGACAACGGAGAGATAAATGGAGCAAGTTATACGCAGGGCTCATTTTTGTGCAAATATTTTGGGCGCTGTAAAAGAAGGCTGTTTATTATAAATCTGTCTTCTGGATGTGCCACACCAGCCCACAGGTGTCACCTGCAGTAAAGGTTTCCTCCTAAGACATGGAGGGTGGAGCTCTCGGTGGAGCGAGCCCACAGCTGCTCTTTCTGCTTTATAAATAGCCCTTCCCATGGGGAGATGTGGCCGCTGGAGCCAAGAGGAGGGGCCAGGCATGAGGCCAAGGCCTCCTCTGGGCTGCCTTAGTGGCCTTGACCTCCATTCCCAGCCTATGCCCAGCTGGGGCCTTGCCATGATCTGGAATCCAGGGGACTGAGATGCATGGGTCCTGAAAGGCCTGTCCCAGCTGAGGAGTCTCTCAGCCTGTCCTTACCTATCGTGAGGGTGCGTCTGCCAGGCCCCTCCCACCCCCAATTCGGGGAGAAGCCACAGAGCTCAAAAGTGCAGGTGTGAAGAGTCAGGTGAAGCAGGAGAAAGCTACCGGGCTCCCCAGCCCCTCTTTGTAAACTTCTGACCGTATAGACATCCCCCTGCCTGCAGGGACTCAAGACACTCCTTCCTGGAACTCGGGGAAGGACAGGCAGACCTCAGGAGTGTGGGGAAATTTCCGGAAGGTCGTGAGTCCTCTCTCCCCCATTCATGGGTCAGCATATGAACAGAGCAAATAAGGCCTCAAGGCTGAGCAGCACTCATATCCTGGAGGGACACCTTCCCCTGCGTGAGATCCTCAGACTCCCAGGAGAGGCCACACTCAGTCTGGAGCGTGTCAGCTGCGTCACTCATGGAAAGAGGGCATCTCAGCCCCAATTGCCAGCTGGACCAGATTCCTATGGAGAGGACCACTGTCCAGGAGGGGAGTCCCCTCCCCCCAGATCTGGGGTCACCGTCCTCCTGCATTGGGTGCAGCTCACCTTGCAATTCTGCACCTTCAGAAGTGACACCTGCCTCCTGCCTGGCCGGGGCCCGGCCCCGAGGGCCTGTTCATGTGCACAGTTTATGTCTCCCTCACTTTCTAGTCTTTGGTTGGAAATTCAGCTCCTCATGGTTGATCCCAGTAGGTTCCAATGATATTTCACGGTGCCTTCCTGATTGACTTTTTATGACTACAGCAAAAGGCCACATGTCAGGGAACACCATCAAACGGGAAGACGCGTCCCCTGTCCTTGTCAGCTCAAGTCGAGCGTTGTAACTTACAGAGGAACCTGGTGGCTTTGGGTGTTTACCTCCCGCAGAACCCATTTCTTCTCCCATCATGAGAATGAGATCATTAAAACACTTTTCTGCGCCTGGGAGATGAAATTAGGTTCACTAGCCCAACTGCAAATGCCAGTGTGAAAGCTGGTGTACTACTTGGGTTTCAATTTAGAAGGAAGGTTGTTGTTGTCGTTTTTAATATTCAACTGATCCTAGAGTAGACGTTAGGAAGAGCAATAGGAATTTATTCAGATGCGGTTAGGAAATGTATATCTCAAACCAAGGCAGGGAGTGGCTGCTGGTTTTAAGGAGGCGGGGCCACCGAGGGAGCAGCTGGATATGGAATTTATGATGTCACCACCGGGAGAGTCCCAGGGAGGGAGTGCGGATGATGGGTGAGTCTGCGCAGAGGCTCAGCACGTATCCGAGGCCCAGGTTCTTGCCAGCTCTTTGCTCAGTCGTCTTCATTGGTGGCTTCATGCTCCTGGTGGGAGCATGGTGACTGCAGCCCTTCCAGGCTCCCGTCTGCTCAGCTGCACTGAGAGGAAGGAGAGCAGCGATCCCGCAGCCCTCACACTTCTCCTGCCTCAGCCAGAACTGGGTCCTACACCCACCCCTGAGTGTCCCCACAGAGGGCGATGGGAGAACCTTGCTAGTCAGGTTCTCTCTCTCCCTCTCCCTCTCCCTCTCTTTCTCCCTCTCTCTCTCTCTCTCTCCCTCTCCCTCTCCCTCTCCCTCTCCCTCTCCCTCTCCATCTCTCTCTCCATCTCCCTCTCTCCCTCTCTTTCTCTCCTCTCTCAGGCTCAGGGCTCTATGAGGAAGATGGTTTTGGATGGAAAATAAATGGGTGTATGACCCGGCTGCATCCACCGTAAAGCCATGAAGTGCTCTTATTATTATTTTTGTTGTTGTTGGTAATCCTCACCCAAGGATATTTTTCCACTGATTTTTAGAGAGAGTGTAAGGGAGTGGAGATATAGAGAGAAACACTGATGTGACAGAAAGACATCAATCAGTTGTCTCCCACATGTACCCCGACCAGGCCTGGGGATCAAGCCTGCAACCAGTACGTGCCCTTGACCGGAATTGAACCCGGGACCTTCCGGTCATAGGCTGGTGCTCCATCCACTGAGTCAAACCAGCTGGGGCTGAAGTGCTCTTCTTAAATGTTGAGCACAAAGGAATGTGTGTGTGAAAAACGAACGGTGGCAATAAAGCGAACCCCAGGACAGACCAGCACTAGGCCCCACATGGCTAAGTTTCCTCTGGACTCACACGGTAGCTGGGGTCCTTGGGACCTGGGGTCACTGTGGAGCCCAGTGGTTCCCAGTGGGCTGGTTTCACTCCCTCGGGGACATCTGGCAAAGTCTGGAGACACCTTTGGTTGTCACCATTCTGAGAAGCTCCTGGCATGTAGTATCGCAGCCAGGGGTGCTTCTAACCATCCCACAATGCACAGCAGCCCTGCAGAGCAAGGAGCAGCAGTGGCCCGGCTGAGGCAGGAAGGTGGGCAAGACACTGGGAGCTTGTCAGGGCCGTGAAGCCCGGAAGGCGGTTTGCAGGCTTTCAGTGGCTTTTGCTTTTCTCTGGGTCCAAATGGGGTCTTCTGCCTCCTTGAGGGTAACAGGCCAGAACCCAGCCACACACAGACCCCCGCTCCCTCTCCCTGGAAGCTGAGGAGCGGGATTGCGGGCTAGACGAGGCCATTTGACAAACTGATGATGTTACCAGACTTACAAGGGCCCGTTGGCCTGTGGGCATCAAAGCCCAATTAGACACAGACGGAGCTTGCTGCAAAGAAAGGGCTTATTAGGTGAGGAAGGGGCCCACACCGGACTCAAGGTGAGCTAGCGCTTAGACCTGGCTCCCGGTGGCTTCCGGGACGGGTCCTCCGGGGAAAATCATTAATCATGGTGACTAAGGAGTGTGGGTCATGGTCTCTGTGGATGGTCAGGGTGGTTGGTCACTGCATCTCAGCCCGGCGTCAGCCACAGTGGTGTTCTGTCTGGTTTCACAAGGATTCGCTCCGTGGGATGCTCCGTTTTCGTGAGTCTGATGCTGGAACACAACTGCGGCCTAGATGTTCCCTTTCTGTGTGGCCACTAGACCCCAGCTTGGTTCCTAAGGTCGTTTGATGTCGGCCAGGACCTCCTTGTCCTGAGGACTTAATGATTAAGGGATGGTCGTGCAGGGGAGAAGGAGGTGGGGGAGTCAGGGAGCAGGCTGAGGCAAGTTTGATCAAAAGGTGGGGGAGGAGAAAGGATGCGATTAAAGAAAATGGGATTTCTGCCTGGTTACCGGGGAGTTCAGGGCACCCAGACGCTGCAAAACAACTTCGTCAGTTGGAATAAACACTCAACGTTCAGCCAAAATAACTCAAGTTTTTAAACCATAGTGTTTGTTAATAGCTGACAGACCCGCAGTTTTTCCTCTTAGAAGGTACCCATTCATATTGATTAGTATTTCCTAACCTGCCCCGAGCGCATGGACCTGCTGGTGGGAAGTTGGCAGGTTGGGAAGTTGAAATGGAGATGGGAATAGGGTTGCTTCATATTTCCACCCTCGCTGTGGGGCAGGATGGTACCTCTTTTTTTTGAAAACCTATTAGAACATGTAATATGCATTCAGACCTGAGTTTTACTTGAGTACTATGACTTTTAGGGAAAACTAAAGTGTTCGAAATATTTAGTGTGGTGTGATCATCAAAGACAGCGTCCATGGAATAGCAGGGAACAAATTATGATAAATAGAAATGGTTGTAAGTGGTGGCTGTGTTCTAATTACTATTTAGAACTAAGACCCAGTCCCCATGTATGATTCATAATTGCATGCATTTGAGAGGGGTTAGGCCTTCCTCAGTGTTTGATACGGGTTGATTCTTTTGAATGTAGAACAATAAAAAGATGGATTCTTGGTCTTTCTTTTTTAAAAAAGGAATTATGCAGCCCCCCATGTTACAGTTGAGAGATTGAGAAACTGGATTTAAGCCTGGCTTATATCCAGGATATTCCCATGATGCTTTGCTCCCTGGAGAGGGGAGTGGGAAGGGTGGCTTCCCAACCATCGGTGCTGGAAGCTGGATGCTGCAGAACCAGTGATGACCCCTCCTTCCCCTCTCCCGCAGAAATTTCTCTTGCCTCTGGCGATAATAATAATCTAATCTAATAAAACAGTAATATGCAAATTGACCCTCAGTTACACCTAAGCCATGCCCACCAGCCAAGCCACGCCCACCAGCCAATCAGAGCAGCTGTATGCAAATTAACACAGCCAAGATGGCAGCCAGCAGCCACAGAGCTAGAGCAAACAGGAGGCTTCCTTTGCACCAGCGATAGAGGAAACTGCCTGCCTAGGCCGGCCCTCTGCTCAAAGCAACAATGTTTCAATTACAGAAGCCACGGAGCTGAAACAAACAGGAGGCTTCATTGCCTGCCTAGGCCTCGGCTCAAGGCAACAAAGTTTCAATTATAGAAGATAAATAAACCTCAGAAACCTGATTCCAGCCAGCCTTGCTGGGACGTTGGGTCAATGGGAGCTGTGGGCAGCCTGAAAACGGCCCTCAGCCCCTCACCCAGGGCTGGCCAGGCATGCCAGCAGGTGGACATCCCCCAAGGGGTCCCTGACTGCAAGAGGGCACAGGCCGGGCTGAGGGACCCACCCGAGTGCACAAATTTTTGTGCACCGGGCCCCTAGTAATTAATAATAATACACTTTACACTGCTTTGATCCACATGAAACTATAAGCCCATGGAGAGCAGCCCCGTTGAGCCACCCCTGCATCCGCACCAGCACGCACATGGTGGGTGCTCCGTGCCTGTGGGTTGGAAGGAGGGAGGAAGCAGGAAGGGGGGTAGAGAGGGAGGGAAACAAGGGCCAGGGCTGAGCAGAGAAGGGGCGATGCAGCGGCCAAGCCCTGGAGCAGACCTTAGCTGGGCTGAGGTCAGCTGACCCTTCGCTGAGGAACAAAGACCCTCCAAGTGGGTCAGAGAGACTCAGAGGTTTTGCTTGAGAAATTGAACCCGACCACTCTGACTGGGCCTCAGGGTCTCCTGACAAGAGGAGCTGGGAGGAGAGATGAGAAAGTGCAAGGTCAGGGGGAGCCCTGAGGACAGTGCGTGATGAATGGGGCCCGAGAAGGTGCAGCACGGAGAGAGCGAGCGTGGAAAGGTTACCGAGTCAGGAATCCATCCCCGCAGAGGTGCAGCTCACGGAGGGAAGAGCAGCGCCAGGAGGGAGGAGGGGCAGCATCAGAGAGGGGAGGCAGCGGGTCCCTGGTGGAGCCTGTGGACAGAGGGGGCAGGTGGGGGCTAACCAGGGAGAGGGGGGGTGGCCAGAGGGAGGTGGCATCAGGCGGGGGGGGGGGGGGAACAGCAGCGAGGGCCCTGAGGGGACCACCAGGCAGGCACCAAGGAGCCCCTGCCCTTCCACCTCACAGCGACGGGCCACTGCTGGCATATCTCATCGCTGTCACCTGTCAGCATCAGCAGAGCTTACACCGGCGGCTGCAGCCTCGATGGCTGGGAATTTTCCATCTGCCCCTGAGACATTGGCTATGCCAGGTGCCAGCTTGAGAACGGGCAGGAGAGGGGCTATGCTTCGAGCGTGGGTGCCAGTCTCCAATATTGAACTTGCGGCCCCCCTCGTCCTGGCGCCGCTCCAAGTTCAAAAGGAACTAAGACATGAATCTCCTGTCTGGGCCTCACCCTGCAGTGGCAGCTTTGTGAGCGCCATCGTGGGGAGTGTGTTTAAATATCGAGGAAGGGGAGAGGGAAGGGGTGCCATATGCTGTGCTGGTCCTTCTGGAAGGTTCCTGGAAGAGGTTGGAAAGGTCCATGCAGTCTGGAGCAGGGCAGGGGTGCCGGACCCTGGGCCCATCGCCTGCTTCTGGGGTCACTTTGATGTCCAGGTGGCCGGCGTGTGTTGCAGGGTTCCAGGCACCAGCTCCACTCGGCCGCGTTGGCTCCTCTGCGCCTCCAGAGAGAAGACTCTGCAAACAAAGCCAGGTGTCTCCTCAGGGTGACATTGAAGTCCCTTCAAAACTGCCAAATGGGGGGGTCATTCTCCTCCAGAGGCACAGGGAATGGACTTGCTAGTTCGGGCTCATCGCGATTGGTTTGTGAATTCGTTAGTCAGTGACTGAGCGACTACCCTGCTGGGGACCGCATTGGGGGCCCCTGTCGTGTGCTCTCTTGACCTTCACGACGACCCTGTCGGGTCAGCATGAAGCTCCCCCTTCTGCAGGTGAGGGTATGAGGCTGAGAGGATTCCGTGACTTGCCCAAGGTCACACGGCGCTTAAAGTGACCCGGGTGGCATTTGAGCCAAGTTCCACGCCGCAGTCCAAATTCTCCCCCTCAGCTGGCCATGGGCGGGCACGGTGGCAGGGGGGCCCTCGTCCTCTCCCGCTTTAACTCTGAAGTCAGTGCCGCGCTGCAAACAGCCGGCTGCATCTTGAGCATCCTTCACGCCTGCAGATACAGCCATTGTGGTTCTTCGCACAGCCTTACGCACGTCAGCCTTCGGTAGCTCTCGCTACAGGTAAATGGTGTGTTTCATCACATGCTCTCTCCTGACGACCGACCGGTGTAAGCCTGGCCCCATGATTCCCTCTCAGAATGTGGAGGTTTCCCTTCCAGATCGAACCTGAAGTTCAAGGCAGAGCCTGCACAACATCACTGTGTTCCTGGACAGTCTCGCTTGTTCAGTACCAAGCCCAGCCGTGGGCCAGGCCCCAGGCTCGATGCTGGGTGAGCAGAGGACGCTGTCTGTCATGGATCCACTGTGGAAGTGGGCCCTGGGCAGCCACCGCGGTCTGTGCTCGGGCTCGAACTGCCTCTTCTCTTCACGGCTTTTTCCTGAATGTTCCCTGGCGGCCTGAGGTTGCCCACACCTCCCTGTGCCAAACCTCTGTTTCCCCAGATCTGCCCACGGCTGGATTCTTATCACTTCAGACTCAGGCCAGAATTACCACCTCTGAGGCCTTCCCTGAGCTCCCTGCCTAAGCCCTCCACCCCCAAGCACCCAGCACCTAGTCCTTTTATGCTTGTAGTAGGGCACCACCAAAAATTACCTTCTTTCTTCAAGTATTTCTAGGTTGTCTTTTTGTGCTTTTTGAGAGCAAGACTGGACTCTGAACCTAGACCAGCCCCTGGCATATCATGGCTGTTGATAGTTTAATCTGTAGAATGAATGAGTGAATGAGTGAGTGAGTGAGTGAGTGAGTGAAGGAAGGAAGGAAGGAGTGAATGAGTTAATGAATGAGTGAGTGAGTGAAGGAATGAATGAGTGAAGGAATGAATGAGTGAAGGAATGAATGAGTGAGTACTGTGCTATTCCCACTCCATACAGAAGGAAACTTCCTCACCCAGCTGTTGAGTGGCAGAGGTATGAGGCGGGCAGCTGGGACCCCTCCTCCCGAGGTCACTAACGTGAACGCCTTGCCTGCTTGGGCTCCACACACTTGCACCCTTCCCCCCCCCACCCCCCACCCCGGCAGCGAAGGGGGCGCAGAGACAGGGAAGAAAGGCACCTGGTTCCTCAGCCCCTTACACGTCCCGGATGGTTCAGGGTTCCTGTTCAGGGTTCGAGTTCTGGAGGAGTCCACGCACAAAATGAAGAGAGAGTGACTAGAAGAAAGTCAGTTTGGAATAATGGGGACCAGGCATGGCATCTTTCCACTAGTGGGTAAGACTGCCCCCTACTCTGGTCTTGCTCAAAGCTTTTATTAAGGCAATGGGGAAAACAACCATATCCTTATCCTAAGGGCAGGAAACTCCAACAACAAAGAGACAACAAGAATTTACATATCAGTAACAGAGGTGGAGGGCTGCTTTAACTAACAATATCTCCATCTAAACGATGGCTGAATAGCCCCCCACTATTCAGGGCAATTAAGGTCCACCAGCCTTTAGGCACATTTCTCTACTAGTGACAATGACCGGTGCAGGCAGCATGGAGTCTGAGCCCCTCAGTCCCCCTCAGTCGGAAGAGGTGCTTTTTTAACTTTTTCCTTTTGGCTCCTCCCCTTCTCCACCAGCTTTCTCCTCACCATGGACCCTGCAGACCAGGACCAACTGCCAGAATTAATTACGGTCCGGGTCCCTACCTCATCCTCACATCTCCATGGCAACAGTGGTTCGCAAATGCCAGCAAGTGTTTTCCTAAAGGGTCTGTATCCCTTACACAAGATTGTATCCCTGGCCAAGATTGAAAAACAGCTTTTGAACGACGCTGTTCTGATGTCTTCACACTTCACAAATGCTTTCTTTGCAAACATGCGTGTCCCAGTTACCCTGGGCGGGTGCCAAGGCCCTTGGCCCGGCATCTGTCTCCTCAGCTTCATGGCAGCCGTGGTCTGACCCAAAAACATCAGGGAGAGAGCCGTGGGCCTCATAACTGAGGGGCGTGTCTGTGTGTGTGTATATGTGTGACTGTGTATGTGTGCACATGTGCACTGTGTGTGCATATGTGTATGTGTACATGTGTGTGAGTGTGTGCATATGCACATGTGTGCAGGTGTGCGTGCATATGCAGGTGTGTGAGCGTGCACGTGCAGACAGAGATGCTGGCCATGTCTTATGAACTGGCAATGGCCCCCGGAACTCAGATTCCTGGGACCCCATCTAAGTATAGAGGAAAAGGGTGAATTTCCAAGGGCCAAGATGGGGAGAGGGGATGTGTGTGTGAGAAGTGAGCGCACATTATTCACGGGTGAGACAGGTAAGCTCGGGTTAAAATGAAGAGTCAGAGGCAGCCCTTCCCTCCGCCTCAGCAATGGCAGGAGAGCTAAAGGGAGGGGTGCTAGGTGGATGGTGGGTGTAGGAGCCACCAACTGGCTGACGGACTTGCTGTCCTTCGGAGCACAGCCCCGCCCACTGTACCATCCAGGCTGCACACCCCTCCGCCCTGCCCCAGGCGGTCTGGTTAGCCAGATTCACCAGCTGCCTCCTGGGGAATGAATTTCCCTCTGATGGGCTCGTGGGCTCGACCTCAGGAAGCCTGGGGGCCAAAGAGGAATACAGACCTGAGCCCAGAGGTCAGATGAAGGAAGCAGGAAGGGCAAGGGGGCAAGAGGGGGCAGAGGGCTGCTCTCGGGGGTCAAGGAGAATGAGGCCCTTCGGGTTGGGAGGAAGAGGGGAAGCTGCAAGGCCAACATGGCCCTGGAGCAGGGCCTTGACAAGCAGGGGATGGGGACTTGCCAAGCGAGAGGAATTGCCAGCCCTGGGGACGGAGCGGGCACAGCAGCCACGGGTCCTGAAGACTGAGGCAGGGATGCGAGGAGGGGCCATGGGATGCACAGACGCAGGTGGGCTGGCTAGTCGCCGAGGCCTTTGCTGTCAGGAGTGGGCGCCCTCACAGGAAGTGGGAGCCACCAGAGGTTAGTGGTTAGCGGAGGGAGGTGCCCTCGGAGCTGGGACTTGGGAAAATGGCTCCGACAGTCGGATGAGCGGGGCTGGAAGACCCGTGCCAGGTTGCTGGGTCAGGCAACGAGAACCAGATGGGGCAGTGGCCTGGGACAGGGAGAGCGGCCTCGCCTCTCCCTCCTGTTCCGCTGACTTTGCAGTGCCTTGGACCTGAGCGCCCGGAGCCGTCTCTATGCGTCTCCCAGCTCTGTGGCTCAGCGCTGCCCCCATGGGAGGACGTGGGTCTTGTCTCTGAGCCGCCATGCTTAGAGATAAATTCACAGGGCAGCTGCGTGGTCTCAGGGTGGGAAGGCAGGATGGGGCCTTGGGCGGGCTGGTTGGGGGATGAGGCAGGGTTGCCAGCACAGGCACAGGCCAGGAAGGGGTGGGCCTGCCGCAGCAGCTCTGCAGAGGGTGCCCGATTCGCCTGAGTCGTTAGGACAGCACGTCCCGTGGCTGCCGAGGCGGCTCGCGGGTTATCAGCGAGCCGCAGGAGCCACTGGAGAGAGGAGGGAGATAAAGAGGGATTTAAAAGGAAAAGAACAAAGAGCTGTCATTTCTAATCCAAACCTGGCCCCGCAGTCACGTTGTTACCCCCAGTCACGCTTCGAAGACATACGTCGAGGGTTACCTTCCTTCGTGGTTACACTTATCTCGCCCTGCTGGGGCCTTAGAGGGGCGCTGGGGAGCACACAGCCCACTGTCATCACGGTTCCCTCCCCGCCATCATGGGATCGCTCTGTGCCAGTTGCTGGAGCATAAAACCAACCGTACAGATGTGCGATGGGCCGTCAGCTCAGCCCCTGCGTCAGCCCAGGGGGAGCTTTGGGGTTTGTGTCTCTAACAGGATTTAGCAGAGGGGCTCCCCGATGCTCCCGCAGAGCAGAGGGAGGGCGGCCCAGCTCTGAGGATCTCACGGCCTATTCGCGGTCAAGGTCGGGGAGGAGGACGCCGGCCAGGCAGCACCAGCTCTGCCTCCTGCACAGACTCTCTGCAAAGCAAGGAAGTGCAGCCCTTTCTCAGGGAGGTTCCGACCCCAGGAAGGGGCACAGCTCAGATGCCAGCAGAGGGGGTGGGCATGGGCCCCTGTCCTCACCCCCTCCTTGTCCACGGGGGACACTAGACATGTCAGGGCCTGTCTTAGCTCAGTTTTCCCAACTGGACATGGAAGAGGATGGAGAAGTGGGCCTGGAGGACCCCTCCAGGTCTTCCCACCCCTCATGCTCTGTCCATAAGGAACATGCAGAAGAGGCGGAGGCTCAGGATGGGAGGGGTCCTGGCAGAGCCATCATCACACATGGAAATAGGCCCAGCTCTCAGGTGAAGGGCACAGCTGCTGGAGAAGGGGTGTGCCCCCCGCTACTCTGACTGCAGGGCGTCCGATAGCGGTGAGACTGGCTGAGGACAGGAAATGACCCTGGGCTCAGGTGGGTCCCACACACTCAGATGTTGAGGCAGGGTAAGGTGGACAGTCCATTTTATATGTATACTAGAGGCCCAATGCACGAAAATTCACGCAAGAGTAGGCCTTCCTTCCCCCGGCTGCCGGCACCCTCCAGCACCTGGGACCGGGCTTCCCTCCTCCCGCTGCCCGCAGGC
>PVJC01028840.1:0-22297 GCA_004026665.1 Murina feae | reverse complement strand
TATAGAGAACAACATAGACTGATGAACAGGAACAGATCCAGAGACAGAGAAGCAGCGATTGGTCTGTTGATCCCCAGAAGGAGGGTAGAGATGGGGGGGAGAGATCAACCAAAGGACTTGTATGCATACATATAAGCCAAGCCAATGGACTCAGACAACAGGGGGATGAGAGCATGAGTGGGGGGGGGGGGGGTGGGGGATATTGGGAGATGAGGACTCATTTGTAATACCTTGAGCAATAAAGAAAAATATAAATAAATAAGTGAAGCTTTAAAAAAAAGAAAGTAGAAGGATGGAAAGTTATATCATGCAAATATTAAAGAAAAATCAGGGTGGCTACAATTAATAGTAGATAAGGTGGGCTTCAGAAACATGCCATAGTTAGGGGGAACATCTATAATCTATAATCTATAATAATCTATAATAATAAAAGCATAATATGCTAATTAGACAGGATAGCTAAACAACCTTTTGGACAAAGCTGGGGCTGTGAAGGCTGAGGCAGCCGTCATGGCTGCAAGGGCCAAGCCCCTTGCACGAATTTATTGCATCGGACCTCTAGTGTAATGATAAAAGGGTCACTCCACCAAGAAGACATAACAATCCTGTATGTGCAGTAAACAGCAGAATTGCAAAATATGTGAAGCAAAACTATCAGAACGGAAAGAAGAAATGTGCAAATCCCGCAATTATAGATGGAAACTTCACTCTCTCAACAACTAAGAGAAGAACCAGACAGAAAATCAGCAAGTATGTGGAAGAACTCAACACCATTATCAGGAGGGATTAATTGCATTTATACAGCACTCTGCCTGATAACAACAGAATACATATTCTTTTTAAGTTTCCAAAATATACCATATGATGGACCATAAAGCAAACTTCAGATTTAAAAGCATTGAAATCATGCAATGGGATCAAACTGGAAATCATTAACTGAAAAATCTCCAAACACTTGGGAGGGTTGCATACTCTATAATGTCACTTATGTAACATTCTTGAAATGACAGTTTTGGTAGTGAAGAGCAGATTAATTAAGGCCAGGGATTAAGGAGTCAGTGGGGTGGGAGTGAATCATGTAACAGGGCAACATGAGGGATCTTCTCATGATGAAAATGTTCTGTCTTTTAACTTTATCAGTGTCAGTAGCCTGGTTGTAATATAATTTCTCACTGGAGTAATCTGGGTAAAAGGTGGATGGAATTTCTTTCTATTATTTCTTAAAAGTTCATGTGAATTTTCAGTGTTCTCCAGATAAAACGGTTATTTAAAAAATAGAGATCAGCAAGTGTTACGGAAGTGTTTACAGCAAGGGAACATTAAACTGAGACTTTCTCCTTCATATAATCAGATAATTGACTTGAAAATAACTTTGTCACAAAAAAATAATTTACACTAAGATACTATTTTCGCCTATCAGGTTAGCAAAGATCATAAAGTTTGATAATTTGAAATGATGTGAGGGAAACAGGTACTCTCATACACTATTGGTGCCATGTATGAAAAGCAATATGGCTAGTGGATTTCAATATTAACACTTTGTAATCGGGCATTTTCCCGCCAAATTGCGTCGTAATGGGAAGAAAGAAATCCAATAATGGTCTGACTTTGCAAAGTCTATCTGAGTTGTCTTGCACATTTTCGTTGTTGAAATGCCAGGCCCTCCATATTTGACAGAATCTGTCTCAACTCATCGTTTCTGGAAAAAACTCGTCTCCCGCCCTTTGGTATAAAAAGCGATATGACGAGTTTACTCGTTTCCCGCAAAAAATGTTTAAAAGTGCACATGCCCTTTGACTTACAGTTCCATTTTGGAGTATTTGTCCTACAGATCTACTTTCACAAATGCAACATGACGTGTTCAGTGTTATTCCCTGCAGCATTGACTGTAATAGCAAAAGATTGGAAACAACTTAAATATCCTTCAAGTAGGGGACTAGTTAAATTATTGTTCATCAAGAAAATGAACTGTGAAGCCATGAAAATAAAAAAAATGAGGAAGCTCTTTACTTACTAATAAGGAGTATTTTTCAAGATATTTTAAGTGCAAAATAAGCAAAGTGCAGAACATTGTATATGCCTGCTATGTGTATGTATATACTCACATACATAAAAGAATTTAATTGTATATACAGAGAATATTTTTGGAAGGATACTTAAGAAATTGCTTTCTGGGAGAGCTGAGTAGCCAGAGACAACATATGGAAGGTATATCTTTTGAATTATTAATTATATGAATGTATTACTGAATCAATCTCATATAGTAATGCTATAAAAATTAGTCATATGTTCACCCATTAATAGCTGATATTGATGGTTAAAAGACATACCTCTTCACAGAGATTTTATTTTTGTAATTCTTCACCTTATCAGATATCCAGATTTATCATTTAAAAACATGTATAAGTGGTTTTTCTGAATGGAGAAATTTAAGCAGTGTTTAAAATTTTTTTCACCATTATTTCTTTAGTTTTTTATAATGAACTTAAGTTATTGACTTCCCTGCATCACACAGATCCAGGGAATATAATTCAATGCAATGGCCCTGCTATTAGCCTTTATTGTATCTAGAATCAGAAAAAAAGATATTTAAAAATCTTTGTACAGATTGATTCCTAATTCGATGCATTTGAAGTATGCTTAAGTTCTGCATTTTGATTTTTTTGGGGAGGTCTAATGATATGTACTAATATCAGTGATATGTACTAAGTAGGAAGGCAGTTATCAGGGGTAAATATGATACACCTGATTAATAATTTTATCAAAGTAGCATTACTGTTTTAACTTTTCCTGAAATCATTTCCAGTCTTGATTTTTGCTACTTGATTTTTACTCTGGCTTTGGTATCCCCCACAGCCTTTACAATTTACCATGAACACCTAGTAGCCTAATTAAAGATTCATAGTACACAGTAATTCATTTCTTTTCTAATTAACTCCTATTAATTAGGGATCTTCAAATACTTAAGAAAAAATACTGAAGTGAACAGAGCAGCTCTAACTGGTAATTCCGGGTCAAGCATTGATTGGTCTCCTTGTTCCCCTTGTTTTTACAAAGTGAAAAGTTTGCTATTTTTCAACTGAGTTTTTAAAATTTTGTTTAGTTGATTAATATGGTGTCTCTTCATTGCTTCTAGGTAAATCTTACAAACCATTGTGGTTTTATGGGAGGACTACAAAAAAACAAAAGCACTGGATTGACCACACCATATTTTGCTACCTCTACAATGGAAGTAATTTTTCACGTGTCAACAAGAATGCCTTCTGAGTCTGATGACTCTTTGACCAAAAAAGTAAGTGTTAAAATCCTGGTATTTACAAAAATTAACATATAAAATATGAAAGTACTAGTAATCTAGTTGATCAAACACTAATTCTGAGTACTCACCCAAAACTGTTTTCAAAAACAGTATTGTTATAGAACAAACTCTATTTTCCATAATGATATGATTGATACGTCTTAACTAAAGATTTGCCTTTAAGAAAATAGATATATTTATATTGATTGAAGGAGAGAGAGAAAAATTAAATTATTACAAAAGCACTTAAAATGTAACATTCTTTATTATAAATTTTAATTAAAACTAAAATAGCAGATAAGCCCTAGCTGGTTTGGCTCACTGGATAGAGCATCAGCCTGTGGACTCAAAGGTCCCAGGTTCGATTCCGGTCAAGGGCAGGTACCTTAGTTGCGGGCACATCCCCAGTTGGGTGTGTGCAGGAGGCAGCTGATCGATGTTTCTCTCTCATCGATGTTTCTAACTCTCTATTCCTCTCCCTTCCTCTCTATAAATAAATAAATAAAATAGCAGATAAAATAAGCCTTAATAAATTGAAATAAATTTTACAAGAGAGATAGTGGAGTAATTTTGATGGCCCACACCTTTTAAAACCTATGACACCATTTTACTGTAGCTGGCACCATGATTCAAAAATCATTTTAATGACCACAGGAATACCTCAGAATACAGTTGTTTGTATATGGTTTTGTTAGGAAGAAATACTCTAAAATTAAAATTTTGTTCAACATTTCTTCTCTTTGCCTTCTCCACTTCCTCCATCTTTTATTCCTCCTCCGTCTTTTCTTCCTCCTGCATCTTTTTTTCCTCCTCCTTCTCTTCTTCCTCCTCCATTTATTCAAAACTACTGCTGCATGTAGCCAACTTAATATCATAGGTCATTTTACTTGATATTTTGTTGCTTAATATCAAAGCTCTGTATACTTCATTAATAAGCTATGAAAAGGAACTATAGAACTCTTCTCAAATATTTTATAAGATTGATTTAATATCCTTGATGCATTTTATTTATATTTTAGAACATTGTTGGAAAAATGCTTACTAAATGAGTAATGGCTAGTAAAAGTAATATAAGTATGCTAATTAGATTGAAATGAGTAATAAAGGTGAAGATAATTGATAAATGTAGGAAAGCATCTTCAATAGAGGTTTGCTATAGAATTTCTTGGCATGTAGTTTTTAGAGGTACAAAATGAGCCATGATGGACACAGACAATAGTGTGGTAGGGAAAGGGACGTCTGTAATACTGTCAACAGTAAATTTAAAAATAATAATAAATAAATGCTATAATTAAAAATAAAAAAATTTAAAACACAACAAAATGAGCCAGTGATAAAAAGAAACTTCATTAAAACTTTAATTAAGCACTTTGTTCCATCATTTCATTTTAAATCTCTGAAAATAAGCCATACTTAAATTAAAACAATTATGAGTAAAATACAAAAAGATAAATAATTTTAATCATTAAGAACTTGGCAGTAACTCATATTTATCATTATCATCATTTTTTGGCTCCGTGGATACAACTTTTAAACCCCAGAGCAGTCTAAAATTAATAATATCTTAGCACACATAAGAGCAGAATAATTTTTTTTGTTAAAATACTTTTTTAAAATTATGTCAGGATATTTTTGTTTCACTATATTAAACCTGATCATTATATGGTACTTAACTTTCATTCTTGTGACCTTTGTAGACGTGTCAAGTAAGTGTCAAGAAGTGTCAAGTATTATTTCATTCAAAACATTCACAATGGTTTATCTCTAATCATATAAGAAAAGTCTGAAATGGATATTTAACAATCAGGTATCACAACAAAATTAATTTTGGAAATGATAACATTTTCAAAACTAAAAATTGTTATACAGTTGAATTCTATTTGAAATTATACTTTTAAATGGTGAAAATTTTAAATATTGGAATTTCGAGGGATTAAACCTTGAACACTAAGAGTTTCATATAAGTATAGAAAGAGGTGTTTTTTAAAAAATATAAAATATATATGCAACATGAAATTTACCATTTTAACTACTTTAAATGTACATACAGTCCATTGGCATAAAATTCATTTACTGTTAAACACCCATCACTAGTATCCTTTTCCAGAACTTTTTTATTTTCATTTAGTTCAAAATATTTTTTATTTTCTCTTGAGAATCTTTGACCCATGTGTCATTTAGAAGTGTGTTATTTAATCTCTGAGTATTTTGAAATTTTAAATGTCACCGCTTTCACATGTATAGTACCTACCACATATAAAAGTAAAACCTGTCAACTTAATATTTATTACTCTATATACTGAGTTTTCCTTTTGCCTGTTCTTTATTACTCTTGTCCTTAATCTGCTCTTCAGAGTGCTAGTATGTAAGATTTTTCTAAGTAACAGGCTTATATTTTAGCTCTATTATAGTATCAATTTCTTTTTAATAAAAGGTTAAATGTTTAAATTTAATCATAGAAACTAGTTGTCTTATACCAGTTCCCCTTAATAAAAAATCACTTTCTGTATTGGCATTTTTTCTCCTGAATTTAATAAATTCCACATTAGAGGTAATAAGTTGAGGCCTAGAACATGTGTCCTATTACAAATGAACAATTGGATATCATTAGGTTGTCCCCCTTTCCTTTGTACATATATCTTTAGTGTGTTAATCCATTCAGTAGACACATTAATGAGCACTGGTTGAAGTGTAATATTGGAGGATGAAGGGCTCGTTGACCTCAGCATGGAGTTTAATACCTCTAATTAAATTAGATAGTCGACAGTCAGTATAAAGAAATAGCCATGCCTCTGGCAAGCTAGAATTATTTATGACTCTGGTTCTTTGTTTTAAACTTGAAAGAGAAATCATTTATATCTAGTTTACAGAAACTAATTTGAGTTCTCACTTTTTATTTAAAATATGTGTGATTTTGTAAATTATTTTTAAGTATTTTATTTTCTCAGAATGAGAGGTAAATATCTTTGAACATATTTAAATATATACTTTTATTTCTTGTGATGAGAAGCTTTTTCAAGGCTCAAGACAGTAGGAGCAGAATTTTTACAATATAGACTATACTTCTTTTTTTTTTTTAGACTACACTTCTTGAACAAATTAACCAAACATTCAACCTAACAAAGTCGTCTCTCGTAGAAATATTATTCCACCATATCAAAAATCTTGATATAACCCTAGTTCAAATCATCTGTTCTATAAATTATCTCTACCTGAGGAGGATTGATGGAAAATGGTTAAAAATAATTTCCACTTAACTGAGTTTATTCACCTCTAAAAAAATCAAAAGTGCTGCAATCATCGGTATAAAGTGTTCACAGGAGCTTGTCTCATTTCCTCTGTCTCCTTGTTTCAGCCACTGGCTGATACTCTGCTTCATAGGTAGCTGAATCATCCTTTTACAAGTTTGATAAAGATCAAGTTCAGATAATTGTAACATATTTAGTTGGACTCTCTAGTCTATCTTCCATTTCCTGGACCCCCCCCCCCCCCAAAGAGGGGGAAGAAGCCTTTTATTTAAGTCTGTTTCTTCTGAAATACTGTTAGTGTAATGGACAGCAATTCATTTTCTTTTTAAAAATTTGGTCACAAATAGTTTAGCAAATGAGTGCGCTTTTATAGACCTGTTTCATCTGATTTTAATATTTCCTATTTTTATTTTATTTAGGAATAAAATTGCAGTATACTTTACTTTCCAAAGAACTATATGCTAAATATAGTCTGGAGAATTACTTTAAAAAAAATTTAAGGAATAACAATTTTAATTATTTTAGTAAAAGTGTAGTAATATAATAGTTAATAAATGTTATGGAATTATACCCATGGTTTCAGTTCCAAAATATAACAACCTTATGTAAAATAATTCTATTTTAATGTCATAGACTCTATCCTTAACCCCAATTTGTATAAATATACTCCTAATGACAAGGATAGAAAAACCAGAAAATACAAATGATCCAGAGTAAATTTATCTCATTACTGGAAATGACATAATTTGCGTGGTATAGAAATGGTTTCTCATTGCATGTAGAATAAAATTTGAATTCCCACTGTGGCCTTCAATGCCCTGTGTGATTTGGCCACCTTCTTGCCTACTCCTCTGGTCTTATCTTCTGTTACTTTCTTTTCCATTTACTACATGTGGCCGTACTGGCTGTCATTCTGATCTACAAGCATGTCAAGCTTGTTCTTATCTCAAGAGTTATGCACTTACTATTCTTTCTATTTGAAATGCTCTTTGTCCACATCATCAGGCTTTCTCATTTTCATTGTCCTATTCTCAGACTCATGTAGATAGTTCCTCAGAGAATCCTTTCCAGTCCATCCTAGCAAAGTAGCCCACTCACCCCAGTAACTGTATCACATACCCAATTATATCTTGTTCATAGCACTTATCACCTTCAAAGTGGCATATTAAAATAAATGCCATAATTGCAGATAATTCTGTTTTTATGCTTTACACTATGTAATGATAGGGAAAAAATTAACTAGTACTGTGGTATTATCCTTTTAATAGTCAGTATTATTTATTGAATGTCCACTCTGCTAAGATATCATGTACTAGATAGATGTTGTGCCATTGTGTCAAGAAACTTTTCTTTTCTTTTTTAATATAAAATTGATTTCAGAGAGGAAGAGAGAGGGAGAAAGAGATAGAAAGATCAATGATGAGAGAGTATTATTGATTGGCTGCCTCTCGCACACCCCCTACTGGGGATTGAGTCTGCAACCCGGCCATGTGCCCTTGACTAGAATCAAACTCAGGATCCTTCAGTCTGCAGGCTGATGCTCTATCCACTAAGCCAAACCAGCTGGAGCAAGTAACTTTTCTTAGTTACTAAAAAATAAATGAATAATCCACACAGGAAGTGAAAACGTATGTGGCTATAAGGATGTGTATGAAAGTATGCTTTTCACTTGATTAAGGAGTATATAATATTATACATTTGCTACATACGAGTGTCTGGAAGATTAGGGAAAGCATGAGGGCGTGGGGCAGTATTACTCATTTTCAATACCCACTATCGGCTAAAGTAACTATCTAACCTAATTACCTTCTTTGCATTCTTCAAGTTGCCACTATAGCTTAGTTTTCTTTGATACTTGCATTTGGGGGAGTATATTTAGAGCATTGTCTATATTGTTAATTATTAATTTACTAGAGGCCTGGTGCACAAAATTCATGGACAAGGGTGGGGAGTATACCTCAGCCCGGCCTGCACCCTCTCTAATCTGGGACCCCTCATTCGGGCCTAACCAGCAGTCAGACATCCCTCTTACAATCCGGGACCCCTGACTCCTAACCACTGGCCTGCCTGATTGCCCCTAACCGCTTCTACCTGCCAGCCTGATCACCCCCTAACAGCTCCCCTGCTGGCCTAATTAACACCTAACTGCTCCCCTGCCAGCTGGTCGCACCCAAGTGCCCTCCTCTGCAGGCCTGGTTGCCACCAACTGCCCTCCCTTGCTGGCCATCTTGTGACAACGTGGGGGTGGTTCTCTTGTGATGACGTGAGGGCATCGTGCAAGGGCACAAGGGCCACCTAGGCTTTTATTAGTATGGACTAGAGGCTCAGTGCACAAAAACATGAGGCTCAGAGCCCAGCCTGTGCCCTCTTGCAGTCTGGGACCTCTCGGGAGATGTCCACCTGCTGGCTTAGGCCCACTCCCCAGGGGATTGGGCCTAAGTTGGCAGTGAGCCATCCCTCTGGCATCCCGGGAGCCCTCAGGGGGATGTCCACTTGCCAGCAGGGAGCAGGTTTAAGCTGCAGTCGTACATCCTTAGTGCTGCTGAGGAGGCAGGAGAGGCACCTGCCACCACCACTGTGATGGCAATTGGCAGCCTGGCTTGTGGCTAAGCAGAGCTTTCCCTGTGGGAGTGCACTGACCACCAGGGGGCAGCTCCTGCATTGAGCATCTGCCCCCTGGTGGTCAGTGTGTGTCATAGTGACCAGTCATTTCCAGTTGTTCTGCTGTTAAGATCAATTTGCATATTGCCCTTTTATTATATAGGATTGCCTAGTTATTTTACTCTGTCTCCTCCACTGGACTTGAAACTTTGTGAGAGCAGAGACTGTGTCTGTTTTATCCTCACCATTGTATCTGTAGTAGCTAGAACAGTGTATTTACTCAGTTCTCAGTATTTTCTAACATATGAAAGAGTTGGGAAGGAAGGACGGCAGGAAGAAGGAGAGAAGAAGGCCTTTTAGAAACTCATAAACTAGTTCAGGTGTGTAGGATGACTGGCATCTGACCTTGGGCAACAATAGAAGAAATACAAATGTACAAAAAAGGAGTATAATTTTTTTTTAATGAAGAGCTTGTTAGAGATACAGTAAGGAAAACAGAAATTGACGACTTTCAGGTTTTGACCCTGAGTATAATGAATTGTTTGGTGCTTTTAACAGAAATGGGGAAGTCATAGAGTAAGCTGATTTTATTAAATTACTTTACATGAATTCTAGTCTCCAACTCCAGATGAGTGATGTTCTGTGGCACTGAGGAAATCTAGAATTGGCTCTGGAATCTCTCTTTGTTCATAATCATGGAAAATGAGAACACTACCATAAGATAGTCAGGCATCCGATTTTCATTAAAAGAGATTGAACAGGCCACCAACTACAAAAATTACTAACGTTCATGAACTCCATGTCAATGCCTGGCAAAAATAGGATTATTAAACAGATGTTTTGTGAGCACTTAGGTAATGAAGTAGTGATCACTAGGAGCCACGATGAGTTCACCATAACAAATTGCATCAAAGTAACTTAATTTGTTTTAATAGGATTACTATATCAGGGAAAGCCATAGACAGTATAAAGCATTTAACGAAGTTATTTCTTGTGGACAAATTGAAGAAATGTAGTCTTTATAATAGTTCAGTTAGTATATTCATACCTAGTTGTGTAATTATATCTAGAGACATAAATTAATTATTTAATAAGAGGCAATATAGGGAAGCGGTTAAAGTGTGATTTCTGGAACTAGTTATGTGACCTTAGCCAAGCTTGCTTATATTTACCATGTAGCATTGTTGTAAAAATTAAATAAGTTATCACAAAGCACTTAGTAAATATTTAGCAAGTGTGGATATTTTTTTAGCCAGGAGGATTAATGGCTCTTACCCAAACATGTGTCCCATTTGACATTGGTATCCAAAATTTACTTGAAGACACTTTGAATTTAAGAATAACACAAATCTGGGAAAGGGAGAGGCAACACATTGAATAGCAGAATCAGATTAACGACCTTAATAGGCTTAAAGATAATCTGAACAAGGTAAAATTTAATGAGAATAAATATGAAATCCTCTCTTTAGTTCTAGCACTCTGTTGTACCAGCTTAAAAGAACTTTGTAGAAAAAGACTTAGGGGTTTGGATTGACTGCAACTTCTATTTGAGCCGAAGATATAAAAATGCAGAAAATTAAATGTAATGAACAGAACAAAGTAGTAGTGCCACTATAGAAAATAGGCCAGTACTCTTTGTCAGAACACCACAGTTTAATAGAAAATATCAATAAACTGAGGTAATAATCCAGGATAATGAATTGGTTTGTAAACTGTAAGAAGAGGAACTAAGGACACTTTTAGCCTGGAAAAGTAAAGTTGAGATATATTATTAGACTGATGTGAAAATATATAGAATATAGGTTGGATTTACTTGATAATCTTTCTCATTTGGCAGAACTAGCTTCAGAAAGGGATATTTTAGCTTAATAAAAATAAATGGACTGATTTATGAATTTTTAAGCTACCTAACTTTAGAACTATTTAAGCAGAGGCAAGATTACTTGTCAGGAATATTGCAGTGGAAATTCCTGTATTTGGTAGGAAAATAGAACTTCAAGGTCTCTCCTGGTGCTAATATTCTATAAGTAAGGGCCTGGTACACAAAAATTTGTGCACTCGGGGAGGTCCCTCAGCCCAGCCTGTGCCCTCTCACAGTCTGGGACCCCTCGGGGGATGTCTACCTGCTGGTGTGCCTGGCCAGCCTGGATGAGGGGCTGAAGATGGTTTTCAGGCTGCCCACAGCTCCCATTGACCCAACGTCCCAGCGAGGCTGGCTGGAATCAGGTTTCTGCGGTTTATTTATCTTCTATAATTGAAACTTTGTTGCCTTGAGCAGAGGCCTAGTCAGGGAATGAAGCCTCCTGTTTGTTTCAGTTCTGTGGCTTCTATAGTTGAAACATTGTTGCCTTGAGCAGAGGCCCAGCCAGCCTAGGCAGGCAGTTTCCTCCATCGCTGGTGCAACGGAAGCCTCCTGTTTGTTCTAGCTCTGTGGCTGCCTGCCACTATCTTGGCTGGGTTAATTTGCATATAGCTGCTCTGATTGGCTGGGGCTGTGTCTTGGTTGGTGGACATGGCTTAGGTGTCTCAGAGTGATGGTTAATTTGCATATTACTCTTATTAGATTAGATGGTTTGAGGACTTCGATTTTACACACGTTGAATTTCATTTAACTGCTCTGTCTTCATAAATTGGTAATGATAATCTACAGCCAATGTTATATACTTTGAATTCAAGTGAATTTGGAAGATAGTTGGTTGCCAGTGATTTTAACAAACTTACTCTATATACATAAGTCTTGTACTCTATTTCAGAAGTGATTGACATCTGGTACAAATGTAGTACATATAGTTAGGAACCCCTTTGAGTGTTTTCAGAGTATAGAAAAACTCATTGACTATACATAATCTTGTAAATCCATGAGAGATAAGAAATTAGTAAATAAATATAAAATCTTATATAAAGTTTTTATGTCAAATAATATATATCAAACACACTTCTGAAATTTCTATTAACTGTTAAGCACTCAAAATTGATTTTTTTCAGTAGTCTTTTCAGAAATTTCTAAGATATATAACAATGATTAGTAATTTCTCAATTTGTGTTATATAATAGGATTATTTTATATACAGATATAAAAGTATGCCTTGTCATGACAGGATAAAATAATTACTGTTTTAGCATTTAAATATAAATCATAAGGGATATTCTTGAAGCTTTCCCTTAAATTGCTTGAACATGTTTAGAATAACTTTGTTATACACATGATTCTGGACCACAAATATCTTCATTACAGTATCTTGGTGAAAATGTATTGTTCTTTTTCTATTAAACAGACTTTTAATACTCTGTAGTAGATATTTGAAGGGAAGCTTTGGTTATAAGATAAAACTACAGTTGCCTTTTTCTTTCATTTCTTTAGATAAGTGAACACTAGAAATTATAGATAGCTTTGGCAAGAGTTCAAGGGTTAATGCAGCAGATAAATAAAAGGAATTTTCTGTAAATTGAGACCTGCATTATTTCAGTTGTCTTGTCTTTCCTAACCTAACTCACTTAATTTTAAAAAGTAAATACTTAAATTCTTCCTGACAGTGTGCTCAGCTTTTGCTATCGTTTATTACTTCAATTATACTTGATATCACTTAGAACAATCTGCCATTTGGAAATCTCAGTATAGCCTGGAGCTTAGTATTAGATCTGGCTGCTATTGTAACATGTACAGCATATGACATTAATGTATCAAAATTAGATTGGATCATCCCTCCTGGTTAAATTTATTTCACATTTCTTTTGTATTCAGTTAACATAAACCTATTAGGAAAACTGACACATGGGGATGGCTGTATAGGAAGGATATTTTTAAAGTATTTTGATTAAAAAATGAAATTATAGAGCCATGGCTTTTGAGTTGTGTAATCTTTTTTGGTTTTTAAATATGTCACAAAGCCTAAGTTCTACATTTATTAGTATATCATTCAAGTCTGTGTGTGGTATAAATAATGGGAATTAAAACTTATACAATATTTTGATATTTGAGGTTTACTGTCATGTATTTAGAGCAATAAGCACATTTATGGTTTCCAAAAATTTAAAAAATAGAGTTATTTAATCCACTTAAACCTATAAAAAATGTCCTTCTTAAAAGAAAAAATAATCTTTATACTATATTTCTAAAATAGATTCTGGTGTCTAGATTTAGCTGAGTATTATTTTTAGAGTAATAATAGCTGCCTATATCTTATAATCCATCAGAGTATCTGAGGAGACATTTCTTGTTTAGTAATACAAATTTTAAAGTTCAGGAATTTACATTGTATTCTCAAATATTTAATAACATCCATAGTGATTAGGATTTTCTAGATAGGTTGGTATTGAGGACTTTAAGAACAATTAGAGTTCTGTGGTGTGACTCATAGGCTCAGCTGATCTGGCACCCACTACAGCCCTTCAACACCATTGCCATGTCATAGTTTTTCAGCATCAGTTGTCCCTGTTCAGGGAGGAGTTTGTCACCAAACCTGTCAGGCGTAACTACCACAAACAGCCATTGTTGCTGAATGAAGATGAAGAAGTTATCAAGAGAGTGGTTCGAAGTGAGTGCCAAGGACAACAGGTTTGAGGAGTTGACCAACCTCATCAGACCCTTGGTAATGCCCTTGAAGATTCAAGATGTCACCAAGTGCCTGGAAGAGTTTGAGCTCCTGGCAAAAGCATATGGGAAGGCTAAAAGCATTGTGGATAAGAAAGGTGTTGCCAGCCCTGACTAGTTTGGCTCAGTAGATAGAGCGTCAGCCTGAGGACTGAAGGGTCCTGGGTTCAATTCCGGTCAAGGGCATGTACCTTGGTTATAGGCACATCCCCGGTCGGGGGCGGTGGGTGCAGGAGGCGGCTGATTGATGTTTCTCTCTCATTGATGTTTCTAACTCTCTATCCCTCTCCTTTCCTCTCTATAAAAAATCAATAAAATATTTTTTTAAAAAAAGCTGTCGCCAGTTCTATATCCCTATCCTGGCTGATCTAGGAGATTTAGCTTAATGAGTTACGGAAAGATAAGGAAGGGAAGAAGATGAACAAGAACAATGCCAAGGCCTTGAGCACCCTGCTCCAGAGGATCCAAAAACACACTAAGATTTTGAGTCCCGTATTACAAATTATAAGCAGAACCCGAACAGTCTGCAGATGAAGATGCTCAGAAGAGAGGATTCAAAGGCTCTTCAGAGGAGAATGAAGACGGAATCAGTGCTGCAGCTTTCTTGAAGAAGAAACCAAAAGCACCTTCTGGAGAGAGTCAAAGTTCCTAAAAAAAAAAAAAAAAAGATGGAGAATAAAGAGGACTCAGGAGGATGAAGGGTGGGACACAGATTCAACATCTTCTGACTCAGAGGAGGAGGAGGAAGGGAAACAGACCATGTTGGCCTCAAGATTCCTTAAAATGGTTCTGGCCACAGAGGAGGACAAGAAGGCTACTGAGAAGAAATGGGAGGACAAAACCAAGAAGCAGCATGATAGGAAATCAAAGCACCTGGATGAGGAGGAGGACAGTGAAGGTGGGGAGTGGGAAAGGGTCTGAGGTGGAGTGTCCTCATTAAGGAGAAACCAAAAATGTTTGCCAGAGGAACTGAGATCATTCATTTATACTGTTGTTATCAAGAAACTGAATGAGATCCTACAGGCACAAGGCAAGAAGGGAACTGATTGTGCAACCCCGATTGAGCTTCTACAGCTACTGGTTCAGATCGCTTCTGAAAACAACCTTGGGGAGGATGTCATCATCAAGATCAAGTTCTCGCTATGACTACAACCCCAACCTGGCCACATACATGAAGCCTGGACTGCTTCAGTGAGCTGATGGACATCCTGTTTGCAAAACCTAACATTTTTATTGAAGAGAACATTCTGGAAGAGAGTGCGAAGCTACATAATGTTGACCAGCCACTGCATGTTTATGGCTATATCCTAACTCTGGTGGAATGAATGGATGAAGAATTTACCAAAATAATGTAAAATACTGATCCTCATTCCAAAGAGTATGTGGAGCATCTGAAGGATGAGGCACGGGTATATTCCAATCATTGAGCTTATGCAACACTACTTGGAAGAGAAGGGCACCACTGAGAAGATCTCTCATGTCTGTTTGAGGTGCATTCTGCACACCTTCTGCAAATTTAATTATAAGGCCCATCAGCAGCAGCTTACTTTCCCTAAGGGCTCCTCAAATTCCGACCAAGACCAAACAAAAAATGAGGGTAAGGACTCAACTGTGCTCATGGAGAGACTTTGCAAGTACATCTATGCCAAAGACTGCACAGACTGCACGTGCGCCATCCTCTGTCATATCTCCCACTGGTACCAGGTCCACGACCTCATGCTATGAGACACCTATAAGACAGCATTCACAAAAAGTTAAAAAACAACAACAAAAGACAGCACACAGCCCATCCAGTACAGATCCTGTAAAACCGCACCATGGTACAGCTGTGCATCTGTGCCTTCTACTAAGGACTGTCCAGTGATGCTCACAGTGCCCTGCTGGACATTCAGTCGAGGAGCCAGGCCCAGAAACTTCTGGGCCATGTTCTCTACTGCACCGCCTACAGGAGCCCAGCCAGGAGCAGGAGAAGGTGGAGTGGCACCAGCAGGTGCCCTTCCATCTGCACATCAACCTGGAGCTGCTAGAGTGTGTTTACTTGGTGTCTGCCATGCTCCTGGAGATCCCCTACATGGCCGTCCAACCAAGTGATGTCCGCCAACATATGATCAGCTAGCAGTTCTACTACCAGCTGCAAGTGGGCCAGTGACAGTCCTTCCTGGATCCCCCTGAATCAATGAAGATGGGCGAATGGAAGACCTTCAATGAGAAGATAAATGGCAAAGTGTGGGGACCTTTTCCTTGAGGCCAACGAAGTCTGAATCATACTGCTTAGGAAGATCCAGGAAGAGTCACTGCAGACCTGCTTTACCTACAGCAGTACCTATGACTACATCAGCATGGAGACACTGGTTAGGCTGAACCTGCCCACTGTGCACGCCATCATTAGCAAGATAATTATTAATGAAGAGTTGATGGCCTCCTTGGACCAGCCAACACGAAGCCCAGTGCCCAACATAACTTGGCTCTGTAGCCTGGCGGAGAAGCTGAGCAGCCTTGTAGAAAACAATGAGTGGAGTTTGACCACAAGCAAGGTACCTGTAGTGGCTATTTTCGAGACCAAAAGGATGGCTACTGCAAAAACAAAACTATGTGTACTGGGGTGGCTACTGCCAGCAGCAGTCTCAGACAGCCTACTGACCACTTCTGTCCCATGGCCTACACCATTCAACAATCTTTAAATCCTAAACCACACCCCAGTCATTAAAGGCCTATTTAGAGTTTTCTAAAAAAACAAAACATTAAAACACTGATTCTTGGCTTTTTTTTTTTTTTATTGCCTACTCTTACTTTGATAGACTCTACTCAGAAAAATATAAAATTTTACAGATGACTTTCAAATATTAACAGAACCTTTGAACCTAGGTTAAGAACTCCAGAGAGTCTTTCATTAATTTAACTTAACTCCTTTCTTTAAATTACACATTTACCTCTTTTTCTACCCTGTGGTGTTTAAGCCAAAAAAAAAAAGCATATTTCAGAAATAGAAATAGCTCATACTAAAAATATAAATACTAATGACACTTATCCTAGTATTTTGCTTTCAGACTTTCCCAACTACAATATGTTCACTTACCTGAAAGTAACAGGAAGGTTCATGTGAGATGTGACTCAAAAATGGACTCAAATGTTTGCAGTGGCAGAATCAGTAAATGTGCCTAGATAACCAAAGTTTGTTTTAAAATACATGTCCATAGAATAATCTCTATGAAAAACATGCAAGACTAATGGTATTAGGTTCATTTTTCTAATAACTTACAGAAATTGTACTTTGAGGTACTGTGCTTTTTATAATTTTAATCACAATATGATCTCTCTCTGATTGCCAAAAACATCTTAGTAAGCACCACAAATATTTAAATAACATATTGAGAGTCTACAAACTCTAAAGTCTATTTGGATGAATTTCATAGGCATAGTTTCATAGACAAAGAAAACCTGGAAATAAATTTGTTAAACCAGATATAGTCAACTTTTTCATACTTAATAGGTGATTACCCAATTTATGAATGATCTATTTCTTTTACTTCTCTTCCTGTTGCCTCTTTTAGACTAGTTCACTGATTATTAGCACTTCCAGAAAATGATAAACAAAAGGAATCTTAGTCACTTTTTATTTTAATTTTTATTGATTTCAGAGAGAAAGGGAGAGGGAGAGAGAGCCATAAAAACATCAATGAGTCATTGATTATCTGCCGCCTGCACACCCCCTCCTGGGGAATGAATCCACAATGCAGACATGTGCCCAGAATAGGAATGGAACCATGACCTGGTTCATAGATCCATGCTCAACCACTGAGCCACGCCAGCTAGGCTAAATCAATCACTTTAAGAACAATCTTTTAAATGATCTTTTAAAAAGTTTGATAGTGGAGAATTGGTGCGATTGCTGGTTAAGGAGAGATTTGGGACCTATATGAATCTTTTTTATCTAAGTTCTTTGTTTCCCATTAACTATATATCGTTAAAAACTATCTGGTCTTCTGTAGTGTCACCTGATGTCTTTGAATGTTTTTGTTTCATGTGTTGTAAAAAATGGTCAAATGAAATTTTTAAAATGTGTTTTTTTATTTACCTTTTCATCTTTTTATAGTGTGTTAACAGTAGTTTTATAAATACAAAGCTTTTCTAAAGCACTCTGAACTATTTTCTTGGTTTTCTAGTTGAGACATTTAGGAAATGATGAAGTACACATTGTTTGGTCAGAGCATACTCGAGACTACAGAAGAGGAATTATTCCTACAGAATTTGGTGATGTCCTTATTGTTATATATCCAATGAAAAATCACATGTTCAGTATCCAGATAATGAAAAAACCAGAGGTAAGAACTTATCTTACAGTTTAGAATATATTTTGAGTTCTATATGGCTTTGTCTCTTCTTTAAGAAGGATTTAGACTAGACATCAAGTTGTGAAAATGGTGGGAAATGAGACAAACTCTGGTAGCTATGTGAATTGTCTTAGTCTGGTTCAGAAGGAACTAAAACAGGAAAAATAGCAAGAAACTATATTCAAAAGGGAGAAAGCTTGGTAGTGACAGAGTGGAAGTTCTTTTATGCTAAGCTCACAAAAGGGCTTACCTTTTATTGAAAGAAGGATTACTGTTTCCTAAAAGACACAGTCAGAAGTAATCATTTCCTTTATAACAAGAACATATGATTCCTGTATTTTTAGTTGATACATCTTATTAAGATTATGTGATTATTTAATTATATCACTTAATAAGTTAGAGTTCTAAAACTATGTGTTCTAAAAAGTGTGTTTTTTTAAAGCCAAGTAAGTCGTTCTAGTTGGATGTGTCTTATTGTGGGATTGAAACATACCTACAGAAGTATTTTCCTTCAAAATAATATTTGGTAGTATTTTCATGTTTCTTTTTTAATTTAATGCTTTTAGTTTATAGAAAACTTACTTTTTGACATTTGATCATGAATCTAAAGAATTCCTTTTTTAAGTTCTCTATGTGTGAATTTAAGCTTATGGCCAGATTTTATAAGGTTCATCTAAACCAGAGGTCAGCAAACTATGGCCCACTTTCTATTTTTGTATAACCCACAAGCTAAGAATGTTTTCTACATTTTATTTTTTTTTAATTGGAAAATAAATGCAGCAGAGACAATATGTGGCCATAAGCTTAAAATATTTACTGTATTATTCACAGCTCATGTGCTTGCCTTCAGCTGCCATTTGTACCAAACATAGTCAAATAGAATTGTCAGTCATGTGATTAAAAATGACAGTCATGTGATTAAAAATGACAATTATCAAAACAAAGATTTTTCTAAGAAATTTTGTAATAAAAATGTTTCAGGTTTTGTAATAAAGCTAGATATCACACAAAAATAATTTTTTAAAAAAAGTAACTTGCTGCCTACAAGAATGTATACCTTGCCTGTGTTTACTCATAAAGAAAGAGGAATTTGTTTCCAGTATTGAATTTTTTGGAACAGTTGAGGCTACAAAAGTTTGAAAGTTGGCAGGGAATATAAATTTGTAGTCTGTTACATGAGGTACACAATTCTTTTGAATAAAAACCTGTAGACCTTTTGCATTTCTTGTTTATTGTTCTAGTGTGAATGACCCTTCATGGAAAATAATTGAATTTGAATAGTATTTCTACTGAAGAAAGAACTAAAGGGAAAGGAGAAACATTTTTGTATGCAGTGTCTTGATTGTTCTTACATAAACCTTTCTTCAATTTTAGTATAAAATTATGTTCTAATTTTTCAATTAGGTTCCCTTCTTTGGCCCACTTTTTGATGGTGCTATTGTGAATGGAAAGGTCCTACCCATTATGGTTCGAGCAACAGCTATAAATGCAAGCCGTGCTCTGAAATCACTGATTCCACTGTATCAAAACTTGTATCCTTTTTAATATATGGCTTTTATTCTAATATTTGTCTACTTTCTAATGTAAATGTTTCTTCTGTATTTAAGACCTTTGAATTTCTGTTTATTGATATATAGGTGATGGAGTTCCTCTCCAGTATTTGAATTTGAGCACTTATGATGGTTGAATGGGGTAATTTATTTTATATACTTTTAAATCAGTGCTTAATTATCTTTTGGTTAATTAATTAGAGCCCCATTATGTGCTAGGCACTCTGCTACTCTGAATGAGCAGATATAACCAAAACAGTCATTAGAGAGTACTCAATCTAATTAAAGAAATATACTGTTTTCAGTATATGTGCTATAGTAGTTATGCAGCATATTCTGGATGTATCATAACCAGGGGCCTCTTATTTATCTGAAAGGGGTTGTGGTATCAGGAAACATTTCTGAGAAATATGAGGATTGAACCAATCTTTAAGGATGATTGAGTTTTTTGGGTAAGATTAAGAGCATTCCAGAAGCAGAGAGAACAACAGAGAGACATAGAAGCTGTAAGGAAATTGAGTGTTTAAGAATATGGTTACTGGAGCCGGATTGCCTGGCCTCAAATGCTATATAGCTAGTCTTGGACAAGTTATTTAATCTCAGTCTTAATTTTTCATGTGTATAAAATGAGAATGATAATATCTAGCTCATGGTATTATGAGAACTCAATGAAGCAATATGTGTAAAGCTTAGAACAGTGCTTGGGACACAATATGCATACAGTTTTAAATTTTAAATTGTTTTCTGATATTCCTTTGTAAAATAGGTTTATGTTTTCTTTTACTTTTTCTATATGATTAAAAGCATTTTGTTTCTTTTTATGTAATAAACTAGAGGCCGGTGCACAAATTTATGCATGGGTCGGGTCCAGCTGGCCCGCCCTGATCTGGAGCCCATCAGGCCTGGCCAGCTGGGGTGAGGGGTGTAGGGAGCTGATCGAGTGTAGGCTGGCCAGGGTGAGGGGCTGTGTGTGAGGTTGGCGGGCTGGCCTCATCCCCTGGTCAAACACTGGTCGAATTCCCGGTCAAGGGGACAATTTATATTATACTAGGGGCCCAGTGCACAAAAATTTGTGCACTTGGGTGGGGGGGTTCCCTCGGCCCGGCCTGTGCCCTCTCACAGTCTGGGACCCCTCGGGGGATGTCCACTTGCTGGCATGTCTGGCCAGCCTGGGTGAGAGGCTGATGGCTGTTTGCTGGCTGGCCAAGCCCCCCAGTGGGGACCCTCACTCCATGGGGGTGTGGCCAGCCTGGGTGAGGGGCTGAGGGCGGTTTTCAGGCTGCCCACAGCTCCCATTGACCCAAAGTCCCAGCAAGGCTGGCTGGAATCAGGTTTCTTTATCTTCTATAATTGAAACTTTGTTGCCTTGAGCCAAGGCCTAGGCAGGCAATGAAGCCTGCAGTTTGCTTCAGCTCCGTGGTTTCTATAATTAAAACATTGTTGCCTTGAGCAGAGGCCCGGCCGGCCTAGGCAGGCAGTTTCAACTCCATCGCTGGTGCAACAGAAGCCTCCTGTTTGCTCTAGCTCCGTGGCCGCCGGCCGCCATCTTGGCTGGGTTAATTTGCATACAGCTGCTCTGATTGGCTGGTGGGCGTGGCTTAGGTGTCTGTGGTGGTGGTTAATTTGCATATTACTCTTTTATTAGATTAGATAGGTTTATGGATTTAAGCTTTACAGGGAAGATGTTTTTAAATATTCTAGCCTTAGCTGGTTTGGCTCAGTGGATAGAGCATCGGCCTGCAGACCAAAGGATCCAGGTTTGATTCTGGTCAAGGATATGTGCCTCGGTTGCAGGCTCCTCCTCGGCCTGGGCTCTGGTAGGGGCTCTGGTCGGGGCTCGGGGAGGAGGCCACTAAAGATGTTTTTCTCTCACATCAGTATTTCTGTCACATCAGTATTTCTCTCTGTCTTTCCCTCTCCCTTCCACTCTCTCTAAAAATTACTAGAAAAATATCCTCGGATATATATATTAATTCTATATATATTCTATGTTCTTTTCCATATGAAATGGATTTATTATAAGTCTGCCGCATGCACTTTCTTCTTTTGATGAAAATTGGCTTACATGATCTGATTTTTATGTAATTTCTCATGTATTCTGACACCATGAAATGGAATTATAGGTGGGTTGCGGCGTGTTACATTGATTAACATTAATGACATTTATATATCATTTCTTATTTACCTGGTGTGGCAGTTATAGCTTCACTTTAAGTTGAAAACTCAGATTTGAAGTGGTCATTGTAGTGAAATGTAAGGATTCAGTTTATTATTCCCGGCATAGCTCTACAAAAGTAATTAATCTTACAAGGAATATACAGATTATTATCCATTAACTAATTTTCTCCACATTGTCAGGTCCATTGAGATTGTCTTCTTTCTGACCTTTGCTTCTTTATAGTCCACCTGATTCTGATGTTCATCCTGAGATTACTGTCCTCTAAAAACTAGTGGCCCAGTGCATGAAATTCATGCATGGAGTGGGGGGTGTTCCTCAGCCTGACCTGCACCCTCTCCAATCTGAGACCCACAGGGATTGGATGCCTAAACCAGCAGTCAGACATCCTTCTCACAATCAGGGACCACTGGCTCCTAACCGCTCACCTGCCTGCCTGCCTGCCTGATTGCCCCTAACCACTCTGAATGCTGGCCTGTTTGCCCCCAACTGCCCCCCCCCC